>QGOB01000589.1:0-34098 GCA_003313055.1 Termitomyces sp. MG145 | reverse complement strand
AACATCAATGGCAAATTCGATGTTGAGATCTCTATAATCATCATTTCGGCCTGTCAGAAGATTAGATGGGAAGATAATCTCGTGAGGAGGTCCAAGGACCAACAGAGTGGCAGGCCAACAAATAATCGATTACTAGAACGGCTGACTACTTTCCTGATTGTGGAAAGTGCGCTAATTTTAATCCAGTCTAGTAAACCAGGATTAGTCCACAACTGAGGGCAAAGGCTCTTTACTGACCTTCAGTCTGCGGAATATATTCTCCAAATGCTGATTTGATTTCGTCATTCACATCAGGAAAACGCGCAACCAAGTTGCGTGTAAGAGGAGATCTGACAACATCAACGTGATATGGACTATAGAACACTTCTGGACCCATAGTATACATAATTTGGAGGGACTTGGAGGCCGCGTGTAAGTGTTCACCCAGGAGTTACCAAGAAGATGATACATGCATCTTTGGCAGCCGCTCGAAAAGAAACACAGTCGTCTGGAGCCTTGCGCAGTTCATCTATATATTGGGGACCGCAGACGACTACTATCCAGTTGGAGACAGCCGGAATCTTGAAAGCTGCACCTCGATACTATATGAGATCTTGAGCTTCATTTGTCAGCGACTCTCGAGAAGAATGTCTAAACCTTAGCATATCCTTCAGTGATCATATCGCGAGCATTGGATACAAATCTGTATGCTCCTATGTACGAAGAGAGGATCCCTGAACCTCCAATAGTGGGTACCTTGTTCAGCTGATGAAAGATCAATATCGAGAGGAGTTCGAGGTGCTTGACGACGCACGATCCTCCTGTCTGTCAACCCAGGCCTTGTAAAGTGCTGACACGACATAGAAGGAGAAAATCGCGAGTAGAGTCACAAGCAAGGAGAAGATGTACATGAAAGAAAGAAGGACACTGGACTAGGGCTTCTGAATGGTCTTAAACCTGGACAGGTAATACCCACGCATGGTTCATGGGCTCGAAGCTGCTATTCTGGACGGGATGACATGAGAACAATAAGTGTGTTCGTCATGCTTCCCCAGTACGTAAGCCTGGCAACGAAAGGACACGATCGGTATTTGATGATATGAGTCGAAAAGGCAGACATACCCAAACTGCACCAATGATTATGCCTCTTCTAGTAGCATGCCGACACTTGTCCCAGGCAGGGGTATACAATGAACTATCTGTAAAGAAACGATACATACCAACCACGACATATGTTGGGGAGAATTGGAGGCGTCGTGTGGCACGAATAAGAGGTTGTGGAATGTTCTCAAATTTATAATGAGGTCGAGAATCGTCTCTGAAGAGGCTGTCCTGAGTTTCAGGACCATTCAACATCGTGGTCTCAGTTTTAGTTCGGGGACTTTACACTGCCACATAACTGCCACCATAACTGCCAATGACAAACATCGCGTCAACAACGCCTGCATCAAAGTCCGAAACGTGACTACCTCTGCCCCCCGGCTATTTCAGAAGATGATCAACGCTACGAAATTGCAGATCCTGGACTCTACAAGGGCGACAGTCACATTTGGTTCCCTGTTCCAGGAAAGTACTCAGTGAGCATATATTATTGTCTATATGGACCCGCGACAATCAAGTTTTTTTTTTTGGTGAGCATATACTACTGTTCATTGGAACCGCCGACAATCAACTACTATCGATTTATAGGGCACTCTTCTGTGATATGCGCCCTTTCATGTATACCCCAGATTTCATTGGATTGGCTACAGATAGAATGTCCAAGTAGCCCTGCCATTCCTTGAATGGCATGACAGTGATTCAGCGCAAGTATTATCAACCATAGTTTTTTGTTGAACGGCTCTATCCCCAGGAAAAACTCGACAAAGCAGCTACAAAGCGCTGTCGTTGGCCGTCGCGATTGGCTTCCAATTCATCATACACCCATTCACTCATTGATCGTCTTACCTGAATTCTCCTTCCTTCTCATGCGAACTCAGGACTACCAAGTTTTCTGGTCCCAACTACGCTGACCCATCTCGCTCGCTTTGCCGTGCTCCCGGTTATGAACATAGAGAAGCTCTAAGGGATGTCAGCTGGTCAGGCGGCATAAGAGCTATATTATATTACTACGGGTTCTGCGTTAAAAACAAATTGGGTATGCACACTCGATCTCAAATTCTGACTTATCAAGAGACCTTCCTCAAAAAACAAGAAGACACTTGAAAACTCGGTGGCAACTATGTTTTTAAACCAGGCGGGCATCTTCGAATCACTTTTGGAGCCTTTAACTACGAATCCCCGGAATGCAACATACAGAGGATAGTAAAGCAGTACTTCTCAAAGCTGCCTGAAAATGCTGGCGGTTGAAACTCTTCATCACCTCAAAATCGCTACCTCAAGAAACAACACAGACGATCAGTTGCCGCCTCCCCTTCTAATGTGAAAAGACAGTTATTATTCCTTCATCATATTATGTCATCATCCAATATCTAGTATTTGTACCTTTTCGTCAAAGTAATGCCGAATACACGAATACACGAATCTCTACCTTTGTGCTAAGAAAAAGTCTGCGGTCCCGCAGCTTCGATCCGCTAGCCGTGCTGGTTTATATGTGCTGAAGCCTCTGCCACAATCCCATTTTGTCCAGTCCTCACAGACTCATACTCGAGATTAGACGGACCGCAGGTTAACAACTGGGTGTAGTTGACACATTCCAATAAACAGATGTAGGTGGTAGGCCTATGGTCTGACCTAACATTCTACCATGAAGGATCTAAGTTAATGGTAAGACAGCTTGCAGGATGAGTAAGTAATGGGGATCACAGAGACACCTTGTCACACCTCATCACACCTTGTTGCACTTCATCACATCTTGTTGCACATCATTGCATCTTGTTACACCTTATTATACCTTGTCACACCTTATTGCACCTCATCACATCTTATTGCACCTCATTGTATCTCATCTTTTCCTTGTTGCTTTCTCTCCACACTTTACCCTCAGGTGCTCTTCAACTTGTTATGGGAATAAACATGAGAGGCATGAGACTGCATGAGAGAACACGGAAGGGTGACACAAGATAAACACATGAGACCTTTTCAGGCCCACAGAGACACACACAATGCACTGAACACAAATGACCATGAGCAAGTGTATTGGTTATGATCGCAAAATTTCTACGGAACAGTGTGGAACTAAATATGTAATGTATATACTTATTATAATCTGGGGGCATCATGAGCCGACACCCCTCTGACTTCAACACTCCCACCTGTCCAGCATGACGCAAGAAATACTCCCACCAAATCCAATAAGACTCCCACTGATTCTAGAATATCCATCAAAGAACATGAGGGGCATGTTTCTCAGTTGTGAGTGCTGTATACCATTCATCATCAGAGGTGGGGTTGACATAATTAGGATCAACAGTAAAGGCAGCGCCAGCATGGATAGGAACAAAATCAGCATTGGCAGTATGAGCATGACAAGATGAGTGGGAAGGTGAAGGTGGAGATGAACCAGGGCGAGGATTCTTCATAATGTAGTCCTTGATGTTGCAAGGCATATCATAAATGCAGGTGTAAGCATGGTGACCCACACTGATGACAACCATCAGACTTGGGATCACACCAGTAATTGCCCTTGTCATCAACCAATGAGCTGCCAACCCTAACAGAAGTCCAACCTCAAGCAGCAAGAACTTCTTCAAACTTGATTGTAATTGTGAAGTCAGCGGCAATGGAACTAGTGAGCATCTGTTTGATCTGAGCAAGATCAGGCTCAGGGGATTGAGCCCCTGGCTGAGGTATGTTGTTCAGCATAACTTACAAATGCATAACCACTTACACACATATCAGTTATTGTATTCAACAGGTACACTAACAAATATATTGAGTTGTGAATACACCAGCTAAGTTATTGTATTCAACAGGTTATGTGCATCATGCCACTCAGCAACCAGTGTACACTCACGGAAAATTTTTCCTTGACTCATACAAACTACAAAATTGACCCAGACATGTCATCTCAGAACCCTGCGCTGTTTCTGCTGCCAGCAGACAAGACGTTTGACGGCTCAAACTGGACATCATTCAAGATCAGTATCACTGAAGCAGCCTGTGGATGTGGCTTACTTGGATACCTGACAGGAGACATCAGGAACCCAGCACTCAACATACAGGATGAGGAGAAAGCACTCATTCAGACCCCAACTGCATGGTGGGGAGCAATGAACCCTACACCCAATGAGTGGCTCCAGCATGATGCCTATGCAAGAAGCATGATAACCCTCAACGTCACAAATCCTACCAGTGCAGGTGTCAGAATGGATGGGTCTGCAGCTGATGCATGGTCCTTGCTCACATTGCTACATGACGTGCAATCCAACCTCATCCTACTCCATGCAGAGGAAGAACTGAATGCCATAAGATACACTGATGGCACCAGTATTGAGGCCCATTTCAAAGCATTATGTACAGCATGGGCAAAGGCAAACAGTCAGGGGCAGGAATAGACAACAAATGTTTTTGCACCTACATCATCAAATCAATGCCCTTGTCATGGGCTCCTGTTACTGGTGCCCTACTGCATGAGGGGACATCAACAAAAGTCATGGTGCAACTTGCCACACATGCTGTACTCCTGCATGGGTCAATGGCAGTTGCACCCACAAAGTCCACCTTAGCACTAGCCACCCAGACAGGATGTCAGAACAGAAACAACGTGACATGCTCAAACCCAAACTGTGGCCGCACTGGGAACACAATTGACAAGTGCTTCAGAAGGGGTGGAAGCATGGAGGGGCAATACCCAGACTGGTTGAGGAGGAATAAAGGCAGCGCATTGTCAAGCAGCACTTCTGACACAACCAGCAGTACCCCGACTGCAAATTTGACAGTGACATTGGCAGATAATGCAAATAACCACCAATGCATAGCCTTCTCAACTCTGACAGGATCATGCAAAAACAGCCAAATCACTTTTGCAGATTCAGCAGCAAGTCAACATTTCTTTGCCAATTGCAAAGACTTCACAATGTACAGTGAACCTAGTGAAGGTGACCAAACAGGCATAATGGCAAAGGGGACATTCAAAATTCTTGGTCATGGCAGAGTCCAAAAATGAGTGGAGTATGAGGGAGAGATGATCAAAGTTATATTTGAAGACGCACTCCATGCCCCCAACCTAGACCACAATCTCATCTCCATTGGATCCCTTGTCTGGAAAGGTGTGAAACTTGGTATTGATGCAACAGGTGCAACACTATGAGCTCCAGATGGCAGACCATTTATGAAGTGCCCAATGTCAGGCACCATGTTCATCATGAACTTCACTGCACCTCCTGCCCTACCTGTGGCCATGGTCACCCAATCTCTAAGCCACCCCACAGACCTTGAGACATGGGACCGGAGGCTAGTGCATGTGGGGGAGAACATGATCTGTGAGATGATTCAACATGAGGTGGTTGAGGGCTTGTCTGTGACAAAGAAGTTGGTTGATGGAAAGTGTGTGGACTGCATCATGGGGAAGCAGACCAGGCATGCTTTTGATACTGAAGTGCTCATGGAAACACTCCCATTTGAACATGTCGCATTTTACCTGTGGGGTCCAGCATGTGTCCAGACCACAGGTGGAAAGACATTGATGATGGTAGTGACTGACCAAGCAGGCACTGGGTGTGAAGTATGGTATCTTGCCCACAAGTCAAAGGAGGCAACTGTTGCATGTCTGAAGTCAATGGATGTCCATGTGGAGACCCAATATGACTTGAGAGTGAAATGTGTTTGGACAGATGATGGTCAGGAGTTTGAGAATGACATGTGGAACAGTTACTGCCAGCAGCATGGTATCAGACATGAGACAACTGCACCCCACTCCTCCTCTGCAAATGGGGTTGCCAAGTGCAGGAACCATACCATCTTAGACCTTGCAAGGAGCATGCTAAGTGATGCTTGACTTCCAGCACACTACTGGGCCGAAGCCACATTGGCAACTGTCCACATCCTGGACCTGTTACCGACAACCTGCCACCCTGGGAAGACACCATGTGAGATAAGGACAGGATGCAGGCCAGATGTTTTGTATCTGCACCCTTTTGGATGCACTGCATATGCAAAAGTACCACGGGAGGATGGTGCCAGCAAACTTGACCCACAATCAGTGAAGAGGGTGTTAGTGGGTCACTTTGGGAAGGGGGATTACAAGATCTTGGAGCATACAACAGGCTGGATGTTTTGGTCATGCAACGTTGTATTTGAGGAGGGCATGGTGCACTGCACTCTTCCAGACTCTTGGAATGGCCCAGCCATAGACCTCTTTGAGATTCTTGACATTGCAGACAATGCCACAGGCACCATGAACACTGATGTGCCAGTATGGGTGCCAGTGGCAGGTGAGACTGCAGCACCACCTGATCCTGGGAGCACTCCATGCACAACTGAACCTTGCCAATTGGCTTGCCTAGCAGCAAAAGCAACCACTCCTCATGTTGAACTGGCTACCCAGCAGCTCCAGCAGGACCCATCTGACCTGTCTGACCTCACAGACCTCAGTGACAATGATACACCAAGCATACCTGGCACACTTGCTATGACAACCTGAGACACTAATGAGGACACCTGGGTCCCTCAATCATACTCAGAGGCAATGACATGCCCAGATCTGTGGCATGAGCCAATGGAACAGGAGATGGTGAGGATGAGGGAACAGAAAGTATGGAGACTAGTCCCCCACCCTGAGGGAGCATGAACAATGAAAAATTGCTGGACCTTTGCACTGAAGTATGATGCTGATGGGAAGATCATTGGGGAGAAGGCCCAGCTTGTGGCAAAGAGTTTCTCACAGATCCCTGGCATCGACTATTTCACAATGTATGCATCAGTAGTTAGATATGAGTTGCTGCAGATGAACCTGGCAGTTGGGGCAGTGCTGGACTATGCACTTTGGCAGATTGACTACACCAGTGCCTACTTAAATGCACCAGTGCAGGTCCTCACACTGATGGAGCAGCCTGAGGGGTATGAGGTCAGACCAAGCAATGTATATGAGGTGGACCTCATGGCAGGTGAATGGGTCCAGGGGAGTATTGGGAGCAGCAGTAGTGGAAATAGAGGTGGAGGAGATGATGACAAAAGAAGCCTGACATCTCTAGTGGACAAAGCCTTATATGGGACAATGGATGCAGCAAGAAACTGGTGGCATACCCTGGATAATGATATGAAGAGACTGGGATACAAGTGATCAGAGGCAGACCAATCTGTGAGGGTGAGAATTAGAGATGGGGAGAAGACCATTACAAGCACATATACTGACAACACATCGGGGATGTCATCAGAGGAGGAGGAAGGGATAAGAGCATGGAAGTAGTTAGGACAACAATTTGAGGTCAAGGATTTGGGGGAGTTGAAATTTGTGTTGGGAATCAGAATCAGCAGAGATCAAGCCCAGAAGCAAATCACATTGGATCAGGAGGAGTACCTGAAATGAATGCTAGAGAAGTATGGAATGACAGAATGCAAACCAAAATATACCCCATTACCACATGGGATTATCCAAGCACAAGCACCAACATCAGCTGAGGAGCAGGAATACATGTGTGACAAACCTTACAGGGAAATGCTTGGGTCATTGATGTATGCCCAGGTCGGGACCAGGCCAGACATTGCACATGCAATCACATCTCTTAGCAGGTTTATGATGAACCCCAGCAAAGCACACTGGCTTGCGCTGCTCCACATCATGCGATACATCAAAGCAACACTACACTACAGGTTGTGATATGGAGGAGATGGCCACGTCAACTGTACACCTCATGGCTACTACAATGCCAATTTTGCATCGGATATTGATACCCAGAAATCCATATTGGGCAGCGTGTACATTCAAGCAGGCGGACCAATGTGCTGGAGCTCCAAGTATCAGGAAACCATTTCAACATCAACTACCAAAGCTGAATACATTGCACTGGCAAGAGCAGGTGGGCAAATACAGTGGATGTACACAGCTATGAGAGAGATTGGAATGGAGGTGCCAAATCCAGCAATGCTTATTGGAGACAACACAGGATTGATAGGCATTGCCAAAAATAAATGCAACCACAACAGAGTGAAGCACATCGACATGTGACACCATTTCATTTGCAACAAGGTGGAGGAAGGACAAATCAAGATAAGCTACACACCTAGCAATGACAACCTTGCAGACCTGTTCACAAAGCCACTACCACAAGTGCAGCATTCACAGGCTGTGCATGAAGCTTTGACTGGTAGAGAACTGACAAGCACCATGAGCCCAGGGGAGTGTTGAAGAGAGGATCGCGGCACTCAAAGATCAAGAGGAAGTGATGTCATGAGAGGAGATATACAGAGGCGGAAGCTGGGACATACCTCAGTTGTGAATACATTGGCTGAGGTATGTTGTTCAGCATAACTTACAAATGCATAATAACTTACACACATATCAGTTATTGTATTCAACAGGTACACCTAACCAATATATTTAGTCGTGAATACACTGGCTGAGTTATTATATTCAACAGATAGGCTTCATTGAGATGCATGAGAAGAACACAGTATCCTTGACCTTGACACCATATGCAGAAAGTCTCTCCTTGGCAGATTGAAGGGCCTGGATATAAGCGGAAATAGGGTGATCGGGCTCATGTCGGATGTCATAGAATGCTGCATGAGCAGCCATACGGCTCCCAATAGTTGACTTCTCGAAATAAGCTTTGAGAGCTGCCCAAGCAGCGGTACCGGTCTCACAGTCCTTGATAAGATACTGGTACTCATCTGAGACACATCCATAAATAAATCCACTCAGCATCCCATCAGACCTGCCCCACTCCTTTTCGTCTCCATTGAATGAAGGAAGAATGCCAGTAGCAATCCCAGTCATCCCGGCTGTACAAAGAGCATCCATCATCTTCTTGGCCCATATGAACCAATTAGAATTGTCAAGTTTGTTGGGGACGTTGTGATGCAGGGTAGATGTAAATGAAGGAGGAAGTGTGTAAGCCATGACGAAGATAACGTTGTGTGATAGAAGCACAAGAAGCAGCGATTGGTTTGATAGAGTTGGGGCCGGGGCCCATAACCTGTTACGGGAATAAATGCGAGAGGCGCGAGACTGCGCGAGAGAACACGGAAGGGTGACACGAGATAGACACAGGGAACCTTTTCAGGCCCACAGAGACGCACACAATGCGCCGAACACAAATGACCGCGAGTGAGTGTATTGGCTACGATAGTAAAATTTCTACGGAACAGTGTGGAACTAAATATGTAATGTACATACTTCTGGGGGCGTCACGAGCCGACACCCCTCTGACTTCAACACATCTAGGGCTACCTATTGGCACTGCTCTCACCTTACTATGTGCCTGGTAGTCTGAGATTGATGTAATTGATATAGTTAGCACCCTAGACTTCCATAGTCATTGAAGAGACTGAGCCATAGCCTAGAAATGTTGCCTTTGCAGGAGAACAAGCCTCTAGAATTCGTCTAGGAGCCCCCTTCTGCCTGACAGGATCCTATTCCTTGTCGATGCGAAGTGCGTGACGTAGTGTGAACTAGTTTGGCAAGCGCAGTGTGAGATGACGAGGTCGCTGCCAACGCGCCCGCAGCAATATAGGCCAATTTGGATAATGGGACAAGGCTGTGAGATAGGAGAGACAGTGACGGTAATCTAATCGTTCCCCGAATCAACCCCGGGCAAACCACCCACTTACTTGCCCGATCTATCATTTTTTGAACAAGTGTTATTTTCTCTGACAGAGACCCTCAGCTACCGATACATATCACTATGAATGTTTCATTTGATAGTCCCCTTGCTTGCCTGATACTTGAGACATGGTAACAATTAGACAACAACTTGAGAAGGAAAATCTGTTTGGACATGAGTCCTAGTACAATCGGAAAGGCAGACATATTCTCACCTGTGGGACACAATCAAGCTACAGCGCTGAGCGCCACCTTTATGGGCCGGCATTCGGGCATTGGAGCATTCTTTTTCTAAAAAAGCAGGATAAATCACAATACCATCTTTATCGACAATATATACTCACGAGAGATTGCGCAGAGCAGCAGTAGATGTCTGGATCAGCGCACGTGTCCTCTGATGAAACTGCTCTGCAATGTACTATTATCGGATATCATCACTCAAACGATCTTTGTCATTGAAAAGAGATTTGTCACATACGTTGTTTCGACCCTCCCTGCATCGTTAACGCTGTAGCCTCTAATCGTGAGGGAGTATTATTCTATCCATCGAGAAAATCAGAAGGAGGATATCTAGACGGTAGAAAGTACACCTACTTGACGCTGGTTGTCGCAGCACACCCGTTGTTCGTGAACAGTGCAGGAGCCAATCGCCTTGTTGTTAAAACTCCATTGGGCGGCAAAGACAGGAAGAACAAAAAGGACGAGAGGAGCGAAACGAGCAAACATTGTGCAGTAATTGGAGAAGTTGGTCAAGTAGTCAACTGATGATTGAAGACTTGAGTATTCGCTCTTTTTAACGATTTTCGGCGCCGTCCCCTCCGATCAAAAGGCTTTCTCATCTTGAATGTTTGTGTCGGATGTTCGCATGTATCTGGAGTTGTCAGCCACAATCGAAAGACACGGAAGGAGACAGAAGGGGTTGAACATCATTGCAAATACCAATTGGGGTCATTCCCGCCCCAACGGACCCGAAGAAAAACTCGCGTCAAGTCAAGATTTTACGCTATGGAATATTCGATTGCATCTCACGTCGGATTGAGCTTTGCATTGTTACGTGAAATACGAGGGAATGTCAGTCTTGAAATATTTGGTATCGGAACGTGATTGGTTCGCATTCAAGTGTAGTACGATATTTGCACTTCAAGCCTGAGGTGGCGCAGTGTATCAGTCGAGCAACAACTCGAACAATGGTACTACCACACGAGTAACATGATCAAGCAATATTATTTGCCCGGGCGGCTAGTACGTACAGTAGACATTCAGATGATTGTAAATCTCACTACATATAAACGTTTGAAACCTTGACAAGTACCTCTGCTTTCCTAATTGGTACCTCCACTGATTGGAACAAAGGAAATCAGCATGAAACTGTTGAGTCAGTCAAAAGACCCAGACGGGTCTGACCCGGCTACTATAGATTGCAAATATCCGTCGAGGCTCACGTCTAACTGGAACGTTCCGAACATATGTTTAACAAAACGATTGACATTTCGTGACGACGCTCTTCGAGTGGACAAGAATGTTTGTTCGGTCTGCAGTGTTTTTTTTTTTTACCAAGTTGATACTTAAAATTTGCAAAAATCCCCAACAATAACAACATTTTTGAAATCGCCGTACATTAAACATTGTCCATAGTATCCTTACTAATCTTTTCATTTCTATTCGAGTTCGCCTTTCATCTGTCATTAGGGCATCATTGTTTACATAATCCAGGCCAAAGTTATAGACAAGTGAGAGGGGGGCCCGGGGTTAATTCGGGCCAAAGATTAGGATCACCTCTTTCTCATATCACATCCCTTTCACTTGTTCCCAATATCATATCACACACTGTCTCGTTTAGTATATTGACTGCGAGCGCCAGTCATGACAACAACGTCGTCTCACACTGCGCTCGCAGCGTGCGCCGCCGATCTCATTGCGTCACGCGTTTTTTCTGTGGATCCATCCACTCCCGCAATCTCAATCAGCTAGTGCATGTCATCTCGAGCACTACCTAGAGACTCCAGTGGACGATTAGCCCGTACTTCTGTTAGCCCAGCTCCTCCAACAATGCCTGCCAGCGACTCTCCAACTTCAGCCGGCTGTGCGTGCCGACGTGATTGAGGGATTGGGCAGGAGGCCCACGATAGACTCGAAGCGCGACAGAAGCTGCTCCATGCGTGCTGAGAGCTGATTCTGGGAGCCGCGGAGCGCGTTGATTTCTTCACCTCCACGCAGCAAGCAAGCATGTTTGTACCCCGCCGACCGCCGATCCCCGGCACAGGCGTCGACGGTAGGTCGACCTTTACTCCTCCCCTCTCCCTGCGTTTGCGCCTGCCCAACGTCGACGTGGCAGTCCATCGCGGCCATCATCACGCACGACTTCAAGGCGGCGGATCTGCACAAGCTGGACCCGATGTGGTAGGGGAAGGGAGGTTGCAGAGGGAAAAGATGGAAAATGGGAAATACCTTAAGAGACGAGGAACGGAGGAGGGTACGGAGTGCAACAATGAGAGGGGAAAAAACGTAAGAATGCAAGAATGGAGTGTATACATCCAGGGTTGAGGGTTTGGCGAGAGTTGGAGCGATGACGCGTCGAAAAGTAAAGAAAGGATGGGAATGACGACGGGGAAGAGGGTTAATGATGCGTCGGGAGGTCGGGAAGGAACAAGGATGACGACGGAGAGGGAGAAATGACGTAGGGGGAAGGAAGGACCGTCAATTGCAAAGGCGAGCGGAAAGGTATAAATACAGTCGTGTAGGAATGAATAAATCAGCTTTCTTTCCCTGGAAGTTCAGATATTGCTTACCTCTGAGGTTGTGTCCATAGTCATCTTCTTCCGAGGGGAAGTATCAGTGTTTCGTGCTGCGTATCTGTGTCCCGGCTTTGTCGCATTCGCACCTGTTCTCTCGGATATTTCGTCGTCCTGTTTCCTTGTTGAGTGGTCCAAAATCGTTTCTATTGCAGTTGGGATTTGAATGTTCATTTGTCTTTTTGGAACTTGCAATTGATGAAAAATCATCTACATGAACCACTGCAACAACTGTACCATGGTCTAGATTTCCTGTAGTAAATATATAATTTGCATAGCAACCTTGTGAAGCCCTACTTATAAACCATGTTCTTGTTCAAGGTGCAGTTCAACATCCGCATACTGCAGAAGTGACACCCAGGCAATGTTGTGCTGGCAGTTGCTGCACTGACACCCTTCAGGACAAACTGCATTGTCCACCCCTACTCCTACCCAGTCAGCCAGACCCACTCCTCATCTGGCATCTTCCCAGCAGAAGACACAGTCTGCTACTCCTGATACCTGGCCAAGCCCATCTCTCCCTCCAGGCTCTCCAATGTCAAGCATTCACACTGGGGCCACACCAGCTTCAGCGATGGACACAACTTCCCCTATGACCCTCTCTACCCTGGAGCCTGGCACTTTGACTCTGGTAATTCAGTATGCCTTTGAGCACTATGCTCAGGAGGCATCAGCTACCACACATGGTAGACCTACAGAAACTGCCCACCAGTCAAGACCTAATTGGAGATAGGTAATGCTGTTTGTTGTGGCAATGAACCTTGGGGGGGGGTAATGTAAGGGGACATCCAGTACCTTATTGGATGTCCAACTCTATCTGGTCTTAGGCATCATTCCTAGCATCACGGACCAACTGGCCACCAAGTCCCTGCACCTTCCCATGGATATTAGTCACCACTTCATAGTAATCAGACTCTATTTTATATATTGTTTATTCATATAGCTTAGTCAGTCACTCAGACTGCTTACCACATTAGCATTAGTAAGCAGCCATGTGTATATAAGCAGGTTGTCAGAATAGGATACTCTTTGACCTAACAATAACAGCACTTCCCTGGTCTATACAGTAAGCTGACTGTGAGCTCCTTAGTGTGTCCTTGCTTGCTTGTGATCTCTTGTGTGTTCTGGGCCTGCCTGCAGCTTCTGCTTGCATGCCTCACCACTGGCTTGCCACTGCCCTTGCTTGCCCATCTCCCTGAGTGACCTTGCCTTGTGTGGAGTATCCCACATCATGAGTGTCCCCTCACAGAATCAACCCAAACAATCCATCCAATCCCTTCCTCACTGATTATTGAGACAGGTGTCCATGCCTGTCTACCAAGAATGCATTTGTCACATCTTGGTGTAGATGGGAAGCTGAATGGCATACCTTTGATCATGCCAGATTTCACCATGTTAACAATTGTCTGATAGTTGGCATAGCATAACCAACAATACCAACAATGCCATGTTACAATGTTGGGAGAGGGGTGGAATGAAAAGGCAAATTTGTTACAGAGATTCAGTGCATACAAGTCCTTTGTAGGAAATGAAGTTCCTTTGGCAACTAATTCATTTGTGTTCTTCTGAATTAGAGTTGCTTTAGTATCACTGAACATAGTGAAAATACTGGCTTTCTTTGCCATTGAACAGACAGAGAGTAACTTGGACAGTGGCTCTCAGGACATATAATGCATTGTCAAACAACAAGTATAAGTCATTTGTCAAGTTCAAACATATTTGGCCAATTGTGGTTGCAGAAAATTGTTGAGCCACCTATGCCTTGAATCAGCTTGTGTAAAATGGATTTCAAAGAGACAAAGTTTGATTTCTTTAGTAATATGTGGATGGTGGCATCTGAGTCCAGGTAGAAGGGGTCCATGTCAGGTGTGGTGATAGTGCTAGGGAGTGTAGTTTTGACAGTCATATGTTGGTCCTAAGTTTATATTTGATATTATGTATGAAAAGTTTGGGAGTGAGTTCATAAGTCTACAGTATCAAGATAAGGATGGAGATACATACAGGCTCTCAATGAAGTCTCATGCTGCAATCTACAAGTCCTGGGTCAGGCCTATCAGATGGGAGACTTGCTGTCATCTTGTTTATCATTAGGAATTCTCAAGGTTGGCACAACAACTGTTTAAAAACAGGTGATTCAAATGGTGATAAAATATCAAACTGCTTCTATTTTGATTAGATCTTTGTTTGAAACCCAATATGCCAATATGACTGAGGAGCTGAGTTTGAAATTCTACTGCTGGCTTGTTATTGATTGACGGCCCCATACTCACCTCATCCAACATACAAGGGATTTGATGATCACAGGTTCACTCTTCCTTGTTTCTTGTCTTTTGATGACAGGCATCCCAGACCCAGCGATAAGGGTGCTCCTCTGTTTCTGACAGATGCAGCAATTGCTCTCATTTTGTCAGCACATTTAACAATAATAGGCCCCATTTTTGCAACCCAAATCCAGGCCAATTGCCTTCTTGTGAGGCTGAGAGAAACAATGACGGACAAGAACAGAACATCCCAAATGTTTCAACTTATTCAGATGAAAAATAAAGGGTTACTACTCTTTTAGGCATGTGTAGATGACAAAAATATCCTGAAACATGTAATTGGTTGATAACATCCCATGGCAGTGCTTTCTCATCATCTATCACTCACGCCCACAGAAAAGTCCATATACATCAAGAAACATCAGTAAGTCAATATAAAAACCTATCTGTGGCAGTCTATTGGTTTCAAAAGGATTCTCCTTTCCTCTGCTCTCTTTTTGTCAAGGACTCTTCCCCAATGTTCCCTCTCAGATGGTCAATTCAGCAACAGTTGTAGGTCATTACTGCCCTGGAGAAATGTGGTAGTTATTTACTGCTCTCCTTTACAGCAGGGGACATTGTTGATATTCAGAGTATTTTGCCCTCAAGGGTGTCCTTGCCAAGCCATCAATTGGGAGTCTGCAAATTCCATCAATTGTGTACTGCATCTTTCAGTGTATGTTCTCTATCATCACGTGAGAATATCATTGCTCCAGATAATTCCACATTGGATGACATTTCCCTACGGCAGCCTGGCGCTGACAATTGGTGCTATTACTGAACACGGCCGACTTGGACTCTTCTTGTCTTTGTCTTTGTCTGGTTGACCCTTGTGTATGACCCCATAGCCTGCTGGATGTGGAATTCCAATGGCTGGTCAGCCGTGATGGGCGGTCTTGATTTCACTGGAGGAACACCTGTTCACATCTCTTCGGGCACTGCAGCACTCACAATCTCTGTATTCCTTAGCAAATGCCAAGATTACAGAACAAAACGTTTTGCTTACAAGCAGCAGAACATATCCTATGTTGTGCTTGGTACTGTGTTCCTTTGGTTTGGTTGGTTCAGCTTCAATGCCGGTGCTTTGTCTGTGAACTTTCTAGCTGCTCAGGCCTTCATTGTTACTAATTTATCTGCGAGTGTTGGTGGTTTGACCTGGATGCTCTGGGTATGATGGTTCACCATTACACGCATTGTTTTGTTCATTGTACTTATAACTTGTCCCAGGATTATCGTCTTCAGAAGAAGTGGAGTGCTGTTGGCTTCTGTTCAGGTGCCATTTCTGGTCTCGTTGCCATTACCCCAGGCTCTGGTTTTGTAGGTTCTCATGAGCACTCTTCAGGCCTCTACTGCATATCACCCTCAGTCGGATGGCCAGACAGAGCACATCAACCAAGAGTTGGAACACTACCTCCGGATCTTCTGCAGTAAGTGGCAGGACAACTGGGATGAACTCCTCCCAGACACAGAATTCCAGTACAACAACCATGTGCACTCTGCAACCCAGGCCACCCCCTTCTTGCTAGACACCGGGCACAACCCTTGTATGGGCTTTGAACCATGTCAACATCCCTCACAGAATGAGTCAGTCAATGAGTTTGTGAACTGCATGAAGGAAGCACAGGAGGAGGCAAGGGCAGCCCTAGCCAAGGCCAAGGATGACATGGCCCAGTACTACAACCAGCACCAGACCCCAGCACCAGAATACCTCCCAGGAGATAAGGTCTATCTGGATGCAGAGGACATTCAAACCACACACCCATCCAAGAAACTCTCTCACAGGTTCCTGGGCCCATATGTGGTCGAACGTGCCATGGGTTGTGTAAGGGTGACCTCAGAGAGCTGTGGAAGTCACACAGCTGGCAGAGGGATATCCAAAGATGTATTAGCAAGTGGCTACAGTGTACAGGAGCTAGCTACTCACCTGGTAGAGGGATATCCAAAGAGAATAAGTCTGAGGAATCCCTATGCCAGGCTGTGGACGCTTCTGGGGCCCCAGAAGCATGGGAATCAACTATATAATACACAGAAGCCACTGAAAAAATACTGTGGGAATAAAAAGATAAAAACTCGGACATTGCCAGAGAATGAATTGGTAATGACCATCAGGTGACTCTGGCAATGTCAGGTGGTCTGGAGAAGTCAGATGACCAGGAAGGGATCAGATGACCTTGAGAGCAAGGTCAGGTGATCAGAAATGCGGACACAATATGTACAGATAGTATCTAAAGGGAAACAGAAGGGAAAAGGAAGGGGAAAAAGAATAGGAAAAGGAAAGGATGGTCTCTAGGGGTTGTCCCCTTACATCACCCCCCCTCTAGGGTGCAGCGTCTCGATGCACTGGACAGTGGCAAGGCCAAACAGACTGGAAAAGCGCTGGAGAAAGTGTATACAGGCCCCAGATGCTCTTAGGGGTGCCTGGATGCTGCTCATAGAATTCCTTCACCCGCAGTGGTGCCCGGACATTCTCAGCTGACTCCCAAGATGCATCCTCATAACCATAGCCCTTCCACTTCACTTGGTACTGAAGCTTGTGGCGAAACATGCAACTGTCCAAGATTGCCTCTACCTCATAGTGTTCCTCATCATTCACAATGACTGGTGGTGGTGGAGGAGCTGTCCGGCACCCTGGAATTGGGTCAGTGACAGCGGGACGGAGCTTGACTACATGGAAGACTGGATGGATGTTCCGCATTGAATAGGGCAGGCGCAGGCAATAAGCCAGACGCCCCACTGCATGCTGTACTGTATATGGGCTAAGGAACTTGTGAGAGAGCTTTTTGGACGGGCGCGTGGTCTGGATGTCCTCCGCGTCAAGATAGACCTTATCCCCTGTTTGGTATTCTGGTGCTGGAGTTCGGCGTTGGTTGTAGTACCTGGCCATGTTGTCCTTGGCCTTGGCTAATGCCGCTCTGGCCTCCTCCTGTGCCTCCTTCATGCGATCCACAAACTCCGTCACTGACTTGTTCTGGGAAGGGCGCTGGCGGGGCTCAAAGCCCATGTGCGGGTTGCATTCAGTGTCCAGCATGAAGGGGGTGGCCTGCATTGCAGAGTGTACATGATTGTTGTACTGGAACTCTGCATCTGGAAGGAGTTCGTCCCAGTCATCCTGTCGCTTGCTGCAGAAAATCTGGAGATACTGTTCCAACTCCTGGTTGACCCGCTCGGTCTGACCATCCGATTGAGGGTGATATGCTGTAGAGGCTTGGAGTTTGATCCCTAGCAGGCGGTATAGTTCCCTGGTGAATTCTGCTATAAACTGAGGACCCCGGTTGGACATGAAGGCATCTGAGAGACCATGGAGCTTCCAGACATTCTTCCGGTACAGGTTGGCCGCACCCAAAGCAGAACAAGTGGTGGTGGTGGGGATGAAGTGCGCTTGCTTCCCTACACTATCTACAGCCACTAGGATAGCATCATAGCCATGGGCATCTGGTAGCTCAGAGATGAAGTCTACTGAAACTACACTCCACCAGTCATTGGGAATAGGGAGGGGATGTAGCTCGCCAATAGGTGCTTGGCGGGAGGGCTTGGTCTGGAGACACATGTCACAGGTGCTTGTGTAGGTCCCAATATACCGTGACATCTGGGGCCACCAGTAGTTCTGTGATACCAGCTCCAGAGTCTTCCAGCGTCCAGGGTGCCCTGCAACCTTGGAGTCATGGTGCTGCTCTACGATCCGTCGGCGTAACTCTGGGTTGTTTGGCACATAGATATGCCCCCGAAAGGTGAGGATCCCTTGGTCTGATCACCACTCCTGGCTGTGGATAGAGCAGGTCCCTGTCGGTTGACCTGCCTTGAGTGCTGCTGCTGCCTTGGCCACTACATCCTCCTGGAGTCTCTCATGGTTGCTCTTCTGGATGTCTGCCAGAATGGACGCTTCCTCGCCCTGGATCACCAGACCCTCCAGTGCTCTTACTGCAAAGAACTCTGACTTGAGCAACACAATGTTGTCATTGTCACCAGCTCCAGTGCCATTCTGGCTTGCCCATACTCTGGCCAGGCTTATGATGAAGGGAGAAGTCAAAGTTGGCCAGGTAGAGGGACCAGCGGGCCTGTCAGCGGTTGAGTTTCTTTGCAGTGCAGAAGTACTCAAGGTTCTTGTGGTCAGTCCAGACTTCAAACTGATGCTGGGCCCCTTCTAAGAAATGCCACCACTCCTCAAAGGCGTGGATGATAGCCAGCATCTCCTTATCATGAATCTCATAATTGCACTCCACTGCATTGAGACTCTTGGAGTAGAAGGCCACTGGGTGCCACTTCACATCTTTCTTTGACTGTTGGAATAGAACCGCTCCAGTGGCAAAGTCAGAGCTGTCTGCCTCCACTTGAAATGGCAGGTTATCGTCTGATGAGATGAGAACAGGTTGTGAGGTCACTGCTCGCTTTAAGGTGTCAAACACGGTCTGCTGGGCATCCGTCCACTGCCAGGGCTGGTCTTTGGAAGTCAGATTGAAGAGTGGGCGAGCATGATGTGAAAAGTCCTGAATGAACCGCCGGTAGAAGTTGGTGAACCCTAAAAAGGATTGCACCTCCTTCTTATTCTGAGGTACAGGCCATTCTGCCACTCCAGCTACCTTCACTGGGTCCATCTCAGCTGTTCCATGTGAGATGATGAGTCCAAGATATTCCACTCAGGTCTGTTCAAACTCACACTTCTCAGGCTTGAGATAAAGCTGGTGTTGGCGGAGGCGTTCCAGAACCAGACATACAACGCGGCGGTGCTCCTCTAGAGTCTTTGTGAAAATGAGGATATCATCCAGGTATACACACACCACACCTTCTGCAATGAGGTCTCTGAAGATGTCGTTCATCATGGTCTGGAAGGTAGCTGGGCTGTTTGTGAGGCCAAAGAACATGACCAGTGGTTCAAATAGCCCCCGGTTGGTTCGGAAAGCAGCCTTCCACTCATCTCCTTCCTTGATGCGCACGTTGTTGTAGCCCCAGCAGACGTCCAATTTAGTGAAGTACCGTGTGCCGCAGAGGTTGTTGACGAGCTCAGAGATGAGGGGAAGGGGGTAGCAATTCTTCACAGTGAGAGCGTTCAGGACACGATAGTCTTGCACCAAGCAGAGGGAGCCATCCTTCTTCTTGATGAAGAAGACTGGAGAAGCCATGGGGGACTTGGATGGGCATATTTGACCAGACTCCAAATTCTCCTGCAAGAAGGCATCCAATTCATCCTGTTCCTTAGGCGCCAGTGGGTAGACCTTACAGTTGGAGGGCTCTGCTTCTGGGGTCAACTCAATAGCGTGATCCCACTGCTAGCGCTCTGGAAGGGAGTCGAAGGAAGTCTTGGAAAACACGTCCTCAAAGTCATGGAGATAGTCTGGTACCGCATCTCAGAAAGACTTGGGTTGTGCATTCTTGGTGAAGGCTTTGGCAAGTTGCTGAGAGGTAGTCTGACTGGCACAGATTGCCGCTGAGATTGGTGGCTGGTGTGGCAGGGCAGCCCAAATCCGATCACCTTCCTCAATGACTTTGTCGGCAATGTCAGGCTCTGGGGTCCCTTGAAACTCACCACTGTTCAGGTCTTCCAACTTGGTTTCACCCCCTGACCCTGGTGCATCCTCGTGAGGGGCCTCCTTATGAGGGAATGCTAGGGGAGGAGGATCCAAAAGGCCTAGATCTGGACAAGGGAGGGGACCCCATTGACAGGCTCGAATGGCAGCTCGTTCTCGGACCCGTGCATGCTTCTCTACCCGTGCTTCATCAGCGCAGGCTGAGCAGTGGCATGAACATCAACTCATCTTGACCTCCCCAGTAGACCAGTCAATCTCCAGATTGTGCAAACGTAGCCAGGTGTATCCAAGGATGACCTCCTGCTTCCCAAGGCTGGTGACCGCAAACACTGCTCTTTCTGTGTGATTACAGTAGCGAAGGATGCACTCAGTTACACATTGGATGGAGCCAGCTTCGTTGAGAGTACCATCAATGTTGTATATAGGGATGGGTCGTACAAGCGGTCACGTCGTCAGCCTGTGCCGCTCAACAAATGCAGCATCCATGAAGAGGCCAGTGGCGCCGCTGTCCAGAAGTGCATGGACCCGCTGTACTTGCTGGGTGTCAGTGGTCTCCAGTTCAATGTCAAGGGATAGGGAGGTGGCGGATGGAGTGGAGGCTACCGTGTAGCGGCAAGGAAGACGACGCTCCCAAGGGGGAATGCGCATGCGGGGCCAAGGTTCAGAAGAAGGAGGGGGAAGAGAGGGTAGTACGTCTGAAGGGGCTTCAATTAATTTGCACGCAGAGGGATCACAAGTGAGAGTTGTATTCTCTGATTCTACGGACAGGCATGCAAATTGATTGGAGCTAGGCAGTGGAGGCGTACGGTCCATCCACTGCAGTACTAAAAATCCTCTACCACCACCTCCTCCTCCTCCTTGACTGGTGCTGGCTCGGATTGTTTGGGGGAGCAAACTCCTGACGCATCCTTTGCAGCAAGGAGCTCCATGATGAGAGCATCGCGCTCATTTGCAGACAAGCAACAGACGTCCAACCCTTGAGGGCAGCTGCAAGCCCAAGGACCAGACTGTCCACAGCGGTGGCATACTGAAGGAGGGATGCTTCCTTTCTTCCAGCCAGCGTCAATGTCCATAGGAATTCCCATGGGGATCTTAGCAGGAGAAGCAGCTGCTGGGGCGCTGAATGCAGAGGCGCACGCTGGTAGAGCACTAGGAGGAGCTGGTAGGGGAGCGGGGGCCCAATGGACAACGGATGCGGCGGGAGGAGCGGGCGCTGGCTGACAAGGTCGAGAAGGGTGGAATGACTCAAATTGGCGGTCTGCATGAGCGTTCTGGTCAATGAGGCATGCAGCTACAATCCAACCATCAATGTCATCATCCCGGGGATGTCCTTCCACCATACCATCGATCCATCAACAGATCAGGGAGTCTAGTCCCTGGCGGAAGCGGAGAACTAGCTGCGAGGACCTAGGGAAACCTGAGCGCTGGACCAGTAGCTTGAACCTGTCAACATATGCATCCAGTGTCTGTCCCTGCTGGTAGTAGGAGGTCCCTTTTAGCGTGAGGGCTGTGCGCTGGGCTTCATCAGGGTGCATGAACTCAGTGAGAAACCAAGACTCAAATGCAGCCCAGTCAGGGAACATGTGCGCGTCATCCTCCAAGATCTCCTGTGCTAAATCGGCTGCTCTACCTGCATTCATATATGACAGCGCCCATTTGATCGTCTGAGCAGAGTTGGTAAAAGAAGAGGCATTCAGACTGATGTACAGCTTGCATGCTGTCAGGAACTGGCGGCCCTGGGCCCGATTACCATCAAAGGAGGGGGAAGGAGCTGCCTTAATAGCCGACGACGTTTTGCGCACAATTGTCGGCATAGGGAGGCGCAGCGGGGTGGCAGCCGCTGCAGGAAGGTGCTCAGATGCAGGAGAGTCTGAAACCGGCAAGGAGGAGGTGTGAGGGAGAGAGGAGGGGTCCTGGGAGACCCCTACAGATGTCGAGCGCATAGCTGAAAGCAGTTCTTGAAGCTGGGCCTGGACAACAGAAAGCTGCTGGCTGAGAGCAAGTTGGGTGGTGTTGGAGGTGAGAAGGCCCTGTTCTACAGCGTCTAACCGAGCGTAGGCATCATCCTGAGTGGGAGTTGAAGTGTCTGGAGCAGGAGGAGGGCCTGAGGCGAGGGTGGGAGGCATAGCAGGGCAGGGACCAAAGGGAGACAGATGGGGGATGTAGCAGGCAGTTGTGGAGTCCTGGAAGCGAAGCAGAGGCAGACAGGGAAGCACAACTGAGTGGGTAATCCCAGATCAGTCAGGAGAGACTTATTCTGCTGTAGGGGCAACCTCAGAGAGCTGTGGAAGTCACACAGCTGGCAGAGGGATATCCAAAGATGTATTAGCAAGTGGCTACAGTGTACAGGAGCTAGCTACTCACCTGGCAGAGGGATATCCAAAGAGAATAAGTCTGAGGAATCCCTATGCCAGGCTGTGGATGCTTGTGGGGCCCCAGAAGCATGGGAATCAACTATATAATACACAGAAGCCACTGGAAAAATACTGTGGGAATAAAAAGATGAAAACTCGGACATTGCCAGAGAATGGATTGGTAATGACCATCAGGTGACTCTGGCAATGTTAGGTGGTCTGGAGAAGTCAGATGACCAGGAAGGGATCAGATGACCTTGAGAGCAAGGTCAGGTGATCAGAAATGCAGACACAATATGTACAGATAGTATCTAGAGGGAAACAGAAGGGAAAAGGAAGGGGAAAAAGAATAGGAAAAGGAAAGGATGGTCTCTAGGGGTTGTCCCCTTACACTTCCAATCCCCCTATCCAGTCTTCATGATACTGGGTAAGTTTGCACAATGGGCAGTCTTGAGCATAGGGACTTTCTTCTTTGTTGCTGAGGAAGAGCCTACCTCCTTCAATGCATTTCTGACTGTCTAAGGATTACAGTAACAGGATCAGAGATGAAAGAAATAATGAACTATGTGGCTTGAACAGCAATATCCAGCTTTTCAGTAGTAATTTGGAAAATGATAGACTGTTTGGTTACCATGCTGTAAGCTTGGAAGGACAACCTTCAGAATAATTTTCTTTGTTGCTCTCCAATTTTTTTGCTGATCCTCCCCACAGTGCCCTTTCTCAGGCCAGTCTTTGCTTGAATTTTATGATGAGAATATCCTTCATTGAGGAGAGAAGTAACAGAAGAGCAATCAACATCAGAGATAAGTTGCACAATGGTGGGGTAGAGTATCAAGGTGATTGAACAAAATTGAACATGTCAAATTGATACAAACAAGGTCACATGACATTGTTTATGCTTCTCACAAGTTGTCTCCATCTTCTATCAATGAAAAATGATGGGGAAATAAGAAAATTGAAGTATGGGGCAGTTTTTTGAGCTGGTGTATAAAGACAAATCATTTTATCTAACTGTTTTCTAATTTATCAAATCATTTCTACTTGGGAAAAACATGTTAGAAATGACATAACATGTTTCTAATTGATGTTTCTCAAGAAACATACACAATTTCCTGAAGTGTGTGTGTGACTACCACATCTTAGTATGATATATGTTTGTGACTTGTTAGTCACCTTTTCACATACCATGTTGCAAATCATAGCCCAAGTCTAACACTTGAATTGAGCTTCAGAAATTTTCAAATGGACAATAACTTGCTGGACATAGCAGAGCAGGTCATACCTTGTGTGTTTTGTCTATTTTGTGGAGTTAGCTCTTGCTTTGTGCAATGAAAAGCTATGAACTGACTAGAGAAGAAAGAAGTGTTTCAAGTGCAAGAGCAAGGCATACATGGTGGCAACATGTTCAGGCTGGTTGTAGCAAATCAAGTTGTCCAATGCAACTGTGCACTATAAATGTCTTGGAAGCTAAGTTAGGCCTTATCATGGAGGAGGTCCACTTACAAGTGGTAGTTTTTTGAGCCAGTGTATGTGGAGGGGTGTAACCTATGCCACAAAACAAACCATCGAGAGCAAAACCTTAAGGGCTGTCAAACTTGGTGAAGTGGGAGGATTTTCCTGCAGAAGAAAATGGATGGTTAGGGGACGAACTAAAACATGCGAAACGTCTTCTAGATGCCTGGAAAAAATTTCAACAAGATTCAAACGTTAGAAGGAAAAGGGAGAGGTAATGTCAGGACCTAAGTCCTGATTGTCTCACACACTACACCCGATTGTGTCATATCTAATCTTATCTCTTTACATATTATACATGGTTCAATTACATAAACTTTTCTTTAGTTCTACGCTGGTCAATAGTACTACCGTTTAAGTCATTCATCCTGCCACGCCTGGTTTACGCATTCCTGACATTTCGGCAAAGCTTTCGCTTCACGTACGCATGCACCAGCAGTCATTAGATCATCCGTCTCGACTTATTCTCGACTGTCAGGTTGCACCTATAGTACGTAACTTTTGGTCATCTCGTTCCACTGAGCTGGGAGAAAGCGATGTCAACATGAACCCTCTGTTTATCCAGCTTCATTTCGACGTCTGGAAAGAGCGAAATCTTGTGATAGAAAGTGTGTATTGTACTAACGAAATCTGTTCGGGTTGAGTTCAACGCTGGATTTGGCAGGTCATATCTCGTGAGTTTTCTTTTTCGCTACCTTTCCTAGCCAATCCATACCAGGTTTTTGGACATTTGGGACATCAAACCGATCAGGTAATGGAACAGTCGTACTAAGCATGGGCTGTGAAGGTAATGGTCGAAATGGAAATGAAGAGGTGATATTGAGATGATGACAAAGGTGAAGATGAAGACGTGATACTTAACCCTTACACGAGGCATCTAGGTTCAAGATTGCCCCTAACATAGTCCACTACTGTTGATGCAGAGATGTTTGTGTGATTGCGAGCTTCCCTCAAGAAGACTCCTCGACAAGCTAGAAGTAAACATCACGTCCGATATCGCCATATGGCAATCCACTCTCAGACTCTTTGCTGTCGGTTTTTGGAATCATGATATCTTTCCTAAGTAGGTTCTGATTTCAGGGAGCGTGTTCTTCGCCCGAAATCCGGAGAGCGTTAGATCACAATCTCATTCTATAAGAGAGGACACGAGAGTCTCCGAGTCGGACTAGATATCGCTAATCCCCCTTTTGAGGACGCCGAAGATGCCACCAATAATTCGGGCCGGGTGCTCTGGGAAAGTGGTCTTTCAATGAGGTGCGGAAGATACTTATCGCGCGTCGACAGCTGATGAGTTAATAATGGCCGTCTGGAGAGGACGAAGATGCCAAGTCCACTCGGTGCGAGAAGATCGATCGAACAAATCTGTGTGAAACGATAAAAATGTGGTATCAGTACGAAGAAGGATATACATAAGTATAATCTGCGCGAAATGTACAACTTGGGTTAGAATCTCGCTCGAGAAGTATCAATCAATGAATAAGGATCAATATATGGCTTGTTTCTGAAACACAAAGCTGTGCTACTCGCAAGGTCCCTCTACCTTCAACAAGTGGGCCGGGCCGACTTGAGAAAGAAAGCTCGTCGTGCATCAGCGATACTAGCTGCATATTTCAAAGTCTGAATAAACGACTCTTCATGCATTCATGGCCAATTCACCCTTGGCAGGTCGTGATGACACAAGACTGAAGGTCCAAGTCAATGGTTGTCGCTTTCTGGACCCTACATTCGTTAGTATTACAGTGTATAAGTTGAAGTGTAATAAGTAAGTATACAGTACATATATATGTATATTCATGGTGTGCGAGTTGAGGGTTCTATGCCGTAGTGCCTCCGGGCGAGTGCCGCCGTGTTTTCAAGATAAGGCCCGGGGACTACCGCAACCTGCCGCATGTCGGCCGTCGGCAGCCAGAATTATATAACTATGTCCTAGAGAAACCACTAACTATCAGTAGTTCAAAATTTGAATGACGACCACAATTTGCTACGTGCAGTGGATCATAAGCCGTCGTCGAACCACTTTCATTGAGTCATGGAATGGGATAATTTCGTAAAGCATCATGGAACAAATCACGTACGCGGGGTAGTGTATAAACATATCAGGTATGATTGTTGTGGTGAGAGTACAACTTGAAGGCTGTAGTCGTGGCTGAGTAAAGCTGAAGTTCGAAATTCGTACAGATGGGGAGTGCTCTCTGTGCCGTGGATCCGAACGTCGGCATGAATACTCATGTTCACCAGTTATCTTTATCGATGGTATGGGATCGCTGATACGGGCACATGGAATCGCTCAGTAAGTTGGTATTACTTGTCATGTGTCCGGGAAGAGATTACGTACGGAGACCCGATGGAAATACGTAACTTGAGGTACTTCCCCAACAGTATGAATTAAAGCTTGTGATAACTCAGGAACCCCGTCGTGAAATAGCTTCGCGGACTGTACACGGAAATGACATGTAAAAGACAAGCGTCTACGTCTACTTACTATGTAGTTACATGACAGTAAACCACGTCCTGAAAATCCGTAAGCCTCCTCCTAAAAGTCGAATACAGATTGACTACATATTTGGATATCGATATCAACTTCTGATTTTGCGCGTTGTTCCCAGTACGCAGCAGAGTCACAGTGATAATCACGCCGCATGTGAGTTGAACTTACCCATCATGTCCTGACCCCTGGAAAGATCACTTACGGGGAGACCCGACATATGTTTAGAGCGATTATCAGGCGGCGGCGTACTATTACATAGTCCCAGGCTCATCGAAATCTTGTCGCAAGATGTGGACCACATGGGAGCAAGACTACTAGGCTATGAGGAAGCATATATTGACCGTATTACATAGTTAAGCGGTACCAACGGGAAAAAGTTGTCCACGATGGCCTATATAGCCTGAACCTTGAATCCTGAGGGAAAACGACGAACCACGCAGTTGTATGTATAAATATCGATGTGAAATTTTGCGCGCCGTTCCCAGAACGCAATTCAATCTAAGGACACGGTAGCATTACTGTTATTAGTGACAATGTCCTGGTTCCCGGGAAAAAGTACCACGGAAAGACCCGGTGTGCTTGAACTAGTCAAACTAGTCAGCCGCAGATCCTGAGTTTATGGAAACTTGCCGCAAAGTTGGAAGGCAGACTGTGAAGGTTGGATTGCGAGGGTCCGCTTTCTGATTCGGACTAGTCGGAGGGAAATAATATAGTGCCCGGTACCCGTTTTAAGCCGTGCCACCAATACAGAAGTCGCCGTATATAGTCTGAAGTTCAAACGCGGGTCCACTGGGCGTGGCCACGGCCATTGAGTAGGCCATTCCGTTACATGTAAGTCTAGTCTAGCCTGGGAGATTTTACTTGATTCGTACGTGTCGATGAGATCTTCCACATGCTAAAATTCTTCAAATTTTGTGCGTCGTGCGCAACACCCGTAAGTGTTGATATTATATTGACTTTAACACTGACTGTACACAGCTAGAATTTGATATCGAGGTCATGTGATCGATAAGTAGGGACACGCACAAATTTGAAATCACGAATCACTCACGGATGGTGATATGGTGATGGTGTGGTGATCGAGAGAAGTTAGTGTGGGTGTTTCCATCCAAGTGAGTGACATGATGGCATGAGATACTTCCACCTTGCAAATGGTAAACCTAATACTTGATGCATAAGGACACAATGGAACTTATGTGGCCATCTACAATTAACACTGTATCTGTCAGTGTTATCCAGGGATCCCGGCAGTTCTATTAGCCATGTATGACAAGGCGACATCGGATGATCGATGTCGACTTCGCCGTTGACGTTCTCAAAGTCGTTTTATTTCCTATTATGAATGACAAGTTCATATAGGGTGGAGGGAATGGTCATGCTATGGATCTCAATCTAATTTTCACTTTTGGGAAGACAAGCATGAGGAGCAGACGTTTTTGGACTGATCATCGCATGATCAAGGGGACTCCGAGTCGGATATGATAGATTTACCATTGACATATTGGATAGACCTCTGAAAAGGCACGGTCGCGGTGAACTTGACAGGTTGATCCGAGAGTTTGAAAGGTAATGTTAGGGATGTAAAATATTATCATCCGTACATACAGGACAGAATGAATTGAATGGATGGTGTACGAGCCTTCGACGACCATTGAGGGGAGAAATCCAATGATGACTGAAAGGAACTGAACTAGAGTTCATTATACAGTATGGTGATTAATTTGAATATGAGACGAAGACTCGCCGGAAGCATATGTATGATGGGAATGAGACAAAGGAAAAAAGAAGCAAATGGAGAATGAAGGGCGAAGCTTGAAGCTTGAAGCTTGGAGGATGAAGTGATAGTGGTAGTAGTAAAATACAAGTGTAAAAGGCAGATACGAGCGGTAACCTTTCACTTTCAACTTTTACTTCCTCCTAAGGGACAACAAGCACACAGCGCCGCGGTACATCATGTCATCGGCAGGACAGGTTAACCTCTGCGCCATGCTATCCAGGGTCGCGCCATCAAAGTACGTACGGATCTCATGTTGAGTCGAGTAGCGGAACCGAGGGCGGCAGTTATGCTCATGACACTCATCGGCTGGGAACGAGAAATAAGAATTTAACCGAAGAGCGGAAAAATACGCCATACCGGGTGCGAAAGCGAAACGTTCCGCGTCGTCAACATCCACATCCATATTATCAGCCTCGATATCATTCTCAGGGCTGGGACTACGGTTCCTCGTCACCTCTGAGATAGGTGGTAGCTTAACGGGCTGCGTGACAGAATAGTACGCGAGAGGGTACGGTGCGCCGTAGTTGTACGGTACATATTGGGGGTAATGGTTCCCTGATGAAGCGGTGTTTGAGGGTCTTGGGTCAAAAATACGAGGATATGGATAGCTTGGCTTCACGAGCGGAGGACTGTACGATGAGGAGACGCAATCGCTAACAGCGACGGTCTTTGGTGCCTTTGAGCAAACACGAGAGGGTATTTCCGGAGAGGCTCGAAGGGAACCAGGGGTTGAGGGGATGTCGGACTCGGTAGGTGTGGGTGAATCAAATGGCACGGAGAGATTTTCTGCGTGAGCCGGCACAATCTCAGGGCCGATGCTGGCCTTATTAGCTGCCGTAGGAGGAGGAGCGGAGATAGAATTGGCAACTATGGCCGCAGCTGGCTTTTTTTTCGACCTTCTGGTTCTCTGAATACGAATGAATGAGCTATGTCGAACGTCTTGTTCGTTTCGAGCTTTGTACATACCTTGGGCAGCGCCTCGCCTTTCATCATCTTGACTCCCCTACACAGGTCCCGATGTTTCGCCCATAGTCCGCTATAATACTCATTGCGTTGATCTAGCTTGATCCAACGCTTGCATCCCATGCATCTGACGATCCGTGAGCGCACTTCAAGAGTCCATGGATCCGCCTCGAGCTGACGACGACGCTCGTCGACGTCCGTACAATTCTTCCGCTTCCGGATGCGCTGCTGGGGTCTCTTCTGATCATTTCGAGAGCGTTTTTTATGAGAGGCACTTCGTGTCGGGCTCTTGGGGCCTCTAGGCGACTCGCTTCCTGTCACAGGTGGTTTCTCAGCGACCGCGAGCGAGAGGGGCATCGACAATTTCAATTGTCGAGGACTGGGGGTACTGGGGTCGTTCCGTAAGGTAGATCGGGTTGACATTGTGTGCGAGAGATGGAACAGGAGAGTGATGATTGTGGATGAAGAAAGTGGACGTTCGGAATAAGTAAGGGGGCGGTAATTATAATTTACCACCCCGAAACAAAACAAAAAATCAAGCGGAGTGCGTTCGCGGAGTATGAGCCCGGTAAGACGCCGGAGGCTCATTTTTCATCGCCACGTGCTGTACCCACTCTCTTGTTGTTCCCGCTGCCAACTCTTGATGGCCTGCAAACTGCATTGTCTGCATCCAAGGCCACTCTTGTTCATCTCCATTGTCAATGCGCACAATATAACACTGCATTGTGCGCCCGATCAGACTGGATAAAGGCCAACAATCGAGGACAAGGGAAGTATCACATCATGATCTCCATGCGCTTATCAATCAACATACTATGGATCCAACAAAAAAGCCTTTCACCCCACACTATATCATATGCGAAAACAAGGAACTCTTCGGAACGTTCCTATCAGTATGTAGTGTCTGTGTACCCGGAACAAGGCGTTCAATCAAAAAGAGAAAACTTCCGATTACTCTTGTTCTAAAATCAACCTGCCATTGTGGCCAGTTTGCCGGCAGAAGAGTAACACACACCAAACTTCTCTCCCATGGATGCCGACTGATCTATCTACGCTCAACGCTTCGACTACCTCACATGCTGATTCAAGCCCGTCGATCCCAGACGTGGCGTCTGTCCAGCCCGCGCTCCCTAGATCTCGTGCTCTAGATCTCGGCCTAGTACAATGGGCTCGGTCGACGGCGGGGATATCGGTCCTCTGCTACCGGTGGACACCGAGTAAACCTCACCGCTATTCTTATCCTTTCGCAGGCGGCGACCACGCAACGACAAATTTCCATCGACCATATGACTAGGCCCATGGCTATGACTCCCGGACTGGTGCATGCTGCATGGTATATGTTATTTTTTCATGCGAGTCGGACGTGTTGCCTTGTAGGTCAACGTTAGGTCGACTAGGGGACGTCACCGCCCTCGGAAGTATCGACTGAAGCTTTTCAAGTTTTCGCTTCAGGATCTAAGATGTCTGCAACCTGTCAAGAACAAGTTCTTTCACGTTATAATTTTTTGCCTTCTTTCCGTGGACATCGCGACTATTCTGATCATGTCGGGTAGCTGTTTGGGATGTCGCGGGGAATCTTCAGGTTCTTCCGACCTTTTGAACTAATCTGAGGTTTTGTCCGGGGCATAGCATAATGTTCACTTTCACCCTCAATCTGACAAAACTTATACCTTTCGATATGTCCCTTTTCCCTCTCTCTTTCCCCTCTTCACCTCTCTTTTACCCCTCTCTTCCTTCGCCCCTTTCCTTCAACTCGGAAACATCTTCTCCAACTCCTTGACCTCTCCTATGTCTTTTTTCCCTTACCGCCAGCGCCTCCGTTACCTCCTTAAGTTCACATTTCGCTCCAATAAAACAACAATAATCCACGGGCGAGACCATCGGAAGTGGTACACTACTTTTCTCTGAAAGGTGTCTATGTGCAGAGAGTGCAGTCGATCGAGGAGGTAGGACTTTGCGTCTAATGGAACGTCGTAAGATCCGCGACGCATCGTTGGAGACTGGCGATGCGCTCGAGGTACTCAGTCACTTGTTTCTCCATCTCGAGTCTGATTTATTTGCATGAGCTGCAGTATGAACCTGGTATCGCTCGTATCATCCTCCAAAACACCAGTATGTTGAAGGGGTCTGAGAATACGGTGGAGGAATAGACGGATCCCTTGGAAGGTTGACTCACCTTGTGCGAATGGTTTGATGTGGTGTGCTTGCTTTTACGCAGACGATGGATATATGTTTTCATGGTGTTCTGTCATTCGTGACGTCTGAACTTGGAGGTCATGTATCATTACCTTCATGAGATGTAAGTTGGACTGGCCTACTGAGAAGACGTCCACGATTCTGATAGGTAGACCATGATAAAATGATACGTCTCGATTCAGCCCCTACAAATAGAGACCCCACGCACACTCAGCACGAACATGGCGCCACATCTTTGATGTCCTCTAAAAAGTCCAACTCAAGGCTTCTCTGGATCATGATGTTTGATACGGACAGGAAACTCTCACCTTAATCTTAATGTCCGATTACGGACACCGTCAGATCAAACCCTAAACTGTTGTGGTAGACGTACACATGGTCCAAACGACAAATGGGGGTATACGTAGTATCTGCGGAGCGCTCAAGACTTATGTAGCCTATTAACAATGATGTCTTTTGTACCACCTTGGGTCAACGGAGCTGGCATGGTGGTAGAACAATGGCGAGGTTACACACGAATTCGAGGTCTGTTGGCTGATCGTGTTGTCGATGACACCTCGAGGCGTGAAACAGGGTAATGCTTATGGTACCAACCTAAACATATTGACACTTTTTAGGCGACTTCCGGAAGTACTGGCATATGCAATTTGCAAGTGAATAAAATCATTCATCACGGTCGCTTTGCATGGGAACACGTTGATTGAACGTGGGCAACCAAAAAGAATTTCACGCATCACCGGACCCTACCTTCTGTATGTCCCCACTAATAGGTAATGTTTGCCTCCCCTTCTAGTAAAAGAAGGAGCAGTAACAGAAGCATACGAGGACTGAAGCAGGACGTGTGATCCCATTGGCAGATTGCCTCGTGCAAGGGCGAGAAGGTGGAGAAGATGGACGGCATATACTTATGGACATGTCAGCGCGGTTTAGGCGGCCTCCCATGGAAATGAATGATTCGTGCATCAAGATAGGGTGGAGACAAGCGATGTGATGAGTGTATGTAGCCTGCTGCAGAGCGCAACGTCGGAACAACAAACACAAGTTCTGGAAATTGAGTGGTCACTGTGAGACAATATCATGGCCAGCGGCTGGGTCAAGAATTTGAGGTCAAGATCAAGAGGTTTGTCCAAAACGAACAAAGAGAAAAGACCGTGACTGCAGCCGTACTAACTACCATGTCCTGACAATGCACTCCCACTGTCTCCTATCGCGGCGTATATCAAGTCATAACTTGCACCTTGCTGCCATAACACGGCTGAAGCCAATGCAACCCGGCTCGGCTCAGTCGCTGGCTCTGAATCAGGGTCGCCTCATCTAACCCCACAAGAAGTATCGAACCCACTTTCTTTTACTTTTCTGAAGAGATGGAGACATGTCTTGACTCTGACCTCATGTTGCAAAGGGTCTACAGCTCAGTACGAAGAGTACGAAGGAAACGCATATAAAAGTTCGAGAGACCGATCATGTTCCCGGCCGGGCCGACTCATTGCTAAGAACGCCGGGCGCAGAACCGAGATAAGATAAGATTGATGTTGATAATGCGCATGCCGCTGCCGTCGCGGAGACGGGTTTTGAGTGCTCCTTTTCTTATCTGATCGTTCATATCCGCAATTCTTGACTATGTCCTTTGAAAAGCCGGCCCATCTACAGACTAATCTTCATGCACGATATGGGAAGGACAAGGTCCGTGTTCTACGAGTTGTCCGCGAAGGCGACTGGCACCATGTCGTCGAGTACAATGTGACCGTTCTTGTGGAAGGAGATATCGATGCTAGGTGAGTGTCAGAAAACTTGCAGCTTGAAATCTCTGCAATATGTATCGAAAGCGATGTGTTATCCGATCTTCTCTTTGACATGTTCTAAGTGATTGACTGCATGTCCCTTACAGCTACACGAAAGCTGACAACTCTGTTGTTGTTGCAACTGACTCTAGTGAGTAATTTTATGCCTCTTTGTATAACTTGAGTTTGACATCTTCCAAAGTGAAGAATATCACATATTGTACTTTTCCTTTCTGGTTCATGGCGTTGGTGGTGGTCTAATTTGACTACAGACCTTGCAAAAGTGTCTCCACATATTCTTGTGCCGGAATACTTTGCTTTGCATCTTGGAACCCACATTGTTTCGCGCTACTCGCACATACACAAGGCATTCGTGACTATTGAACAGCTGCGATGGTCGCGAATTCTTGTCATTAACACCCAGGGCTCAACGGAAGGTCATAAACACTCATTCTTGCGCGATGGGGACGATAAGCGCGTTATCAACGTTGAGGTCTGTAGTTTGAAGTACTCTATCTTTCGTATCTCATCAAAACGTGGCCCTAGGTCGACGCATCAGCGGGCAAAGATAAACTCGTCGGCCGAGTTTCAGCCGGTATTGCTGACCTTCTCGGTGCGTAGCCTTTTCGTAACCATGCTATCTCTTTTGTGACTTAGTATGAATGCGGTAGTTCTCAAATCTACGGGATCCTCCTTCACATCGTTCATTAGAGATGAATATACCACGCTTG
>QGOB01000588.1:0-12697 GCA_003313055.1 Termitomyces sp. MG145 | reverse complement strand
AGAATCCGCAGACCCTTTCGGCTCGTTCAACCTCGATCAATTCATGATGTTTGAGTTGAATTACCAGGTTGTTTTTGCTCCTCGCTCGCGATACATGCTTGACTACTGACAATGATTCTGGCTTCTTACAGAACCGAGAGGTTTTGGGGGTTGCCTCGAAAGCTTCGGCGGTGAAACCTTGTATGCCCTGACACGCATTTAACGCTCAGCGTGAAAAGCAAGCATTGTCTCTTGTTGTGATAGGTATGGTCGCGATCGCACTTTCTGTTGTAGAGGATCGTGAGTTATCCACTCTGCTACATCGCCCCATCACTACAATTCTGGCTTACCTGCCTTTCAGGTGCGGACAAACAGAAGTCATACTCGACAGTGAATGATGTATTGCCCCCTACAGAGGCCTTCCTGTCGTCTTAGATCAATAAATCTGCAATGATATGTTTGGTGAGCGCTATATTGTACCTGTTTACATTCCCCGCTCGCGCTTGCGCTCTTCTGAAGCCCAAGCCCAAGCTCTCCTCCAAAAGTGGTGCTAGAAAGGAGGAGCTCCGAGTAAGATTCAAGCACTTCTCGTAGTGAGGGCCGGACAATGAAGCAAGACACAGAAAATTTTTGATTTGTTGGACGGATCGTTAGTTCATCTGATTCCGAAGGTATGCGAGGAAGTATGGTGCGTGGAACCAGGCGCAATTTTTCCCTTTCTTTTTCTTTGATTGGCGCTGTTCTGCTTTCGTTTTCCCCCTCTCGCCCTCCACTCACTTTTCATTTTCTCTTCTTTCCTTGTAGAATTGGACATTCCTTAAGGTAATCAGGTCTTGTCAGCCCACCAGCCTAACAGTCAAACTCTTACAGCCCTCAATTTGAGTTTACCATGGCACACTTCTTTAGGTATGTGGGCCCATCCAATCACGATGACACAGACTCTATATAGAAATGAGGCATGACTGGCTTAGTGATTTGCCCCTCTTTGAGTATGGTAAATATTGCATCATCTTCCTGGTGTAATGAGGCTACATAATGCATAAAGTTAACTGTATCTGGTGTCTATCTTCACCAGCCTTTGCTTGTTTAATTCATGTATCCAAAAACTCATGACAGGCATGGCCCACTGGCACAGGCCTTCAAGACATCAAACATAGTAAATCATCTGGTAGTAGCATAAAGACATAACGATGCAAGATGCATGTACATATACTGAACAGTGTCTCAAGGGACAGTAAAAGAATATCAAATCTGCACAAAATCAAACCTACACCTGAAGGATGACTTTATCAAGTCCCCCCTTCCTCATCCACATTCTCTATCTTAGCAAATGCCCAGTTTTTTTGAATGTCCTTCATCACTTTCTGGGCTTTCACAGTTGCCTCATCCAGCCCCTCATCTGTATCAACATCAGAACATTTGTCTGCAACAGGTACAAGTGCAGTAGGATATCCTGAGAAAGAGTATGAGCAACAAAGACATTGTTTGTGTGCCAGAGCTTGCACCTGCTGTGCAGCAGAGACACATGGGGAAGGTGAGACTGTGAGGTGTCTTGTAAAATGAGAGGATTGCTTAGTAGCAATGTAAGTTGAAGAGGGCTTGGGTTGGGAAGAGGTGGACTTGTATGGTTGAAGAACATGTGGAGAGGAGATAACAGGGCATATTACTGAGGGATGAGATACATCTTTCCCCATTTTCTTTTTGGAGTCATGGTGGAGGATGTAGGAGACAGTATGCCAGATGGCATGCCAGCCTAGATCTTTAGACATGCTGTGGGTAGATGGAAAGTATTCTGTGTAGTCCAGTTCCAAGGAAGCTGCAGGACTATTTACAATTATTTTAGATGGCACACACTAGTCTTTGTTCCTAGGTGTCCTGGGAGAGGTAAGGGTAGTATGAGTTGTCTTGACTTCACTGCCAATGAGTCTTGCCTCAGGCTTTGTGACACCTTTGTATGCATTGTGTTCAGTTGATGCCTGTGGCCCTTTATCCCCAAGGTTCTGGAGATTCTTGGAAGACATGCACAATGAGTCATCTGGATTATTAGTTTTGAAATTTGACAATTTGGAGGAAGGTTTCAAAGTATCTGAGGCAAAGTATGGAATGGTCTGACATTTGCTAGGTGCAGACAAGACTGGATGTGATTGGCAAAAGATGGCTCTAAAAGAGGAGGGAGGGGAAGTTTTCCACAGTAGTCCCTTACAAGATCATACTGAGCCTTGTAATCAAGAGGCTCAAGAGCTTGAAGCAGGATGGGAAGAAGGTACTTATTTTTCACTGCCTGATAGGGTGGGCAAGGACATGCAACTAGGAGATGCAATAGTTTCTCATTTTGGTACACAACCTCCTTGACAGCTCAATGATGCAAAGTTATGTCAACAGGTGAGTGCAGGGTATAGCAAAGACACCCTGCTTGCCAAGATTCTTGAGCACCCAAAGGATTATAAAGCCTTTAGAGTATCAAATAGCTTGATATAAACCAAGAATCTCATTGGTATTGAGGTGTTATGCATCTCTCAAGAGCATTGTCTGGTGACTCAGATCTTAGATCAGGCACATAGCATGTTAGGACATTTTAGAGCTCAACATACAATGGAATATCTTTGTTGGTGGTACTGGTGGCCCACAATGGTGGCTGATGTGCAGGTATTCTGCAATACCTGCAATGCATGCCCACAATCCAAGGAAAATAACCAGCAGCCATCAGGAAAGCTTCTTTCCCTGCCTATACCTGTTAAACCCTTGGATTCCATTGGTATGGACTTTATTGGTCCATTTCCAGAGGTCAAACATTTTAATTACCTGTAGGTCATCACCTGCCAAATGACTAGCATAGTAAATCTCATACTAGTCCATATGACCATGATGGCTACACAGTTGGCATAGGTATACTTACAAGAGATAATGAGGCTACATAGCCTCCCCAGATCAATTGTAAGTGACCATGACCCAAAGTTAACATCTAAATGGTGATGTTAACTTCATAAGTTATTAGGAGCTAAGCTTCTAATGTCTACATCATTTCACCCTCAAATAAATGGACAGACTGAATGGGTCAACCATAGCATGGCCAGATATTGCATGACTGGGTTGATTGCTTGAACCTTTGCAATTAATGATGACAAAGTTTGCACCATTTGAATTGAATGAATGCTATATGCTATCTATGTTAAAGGAGATAAAGTCTGACTCTGTCATAATACAAGGCATTAAAGACTTTACAGTACAAGCACTGCAAAATCCTGGCTTTTCAGATGTGTGCCACTAACCAGTGTAGGAGCACTGGTCTAGATATTCAAAAAGATACACTGGTTTACCTATTTACACAGAACCTGATGCTCCCTAAGGGATAAGCTAAGAAGCTCTGCCATAGATGGGTGGGGCTGTACAAGATGCTTGGCAGATTCATAGGAATTGACAAGGAGTCAAAGGGGTATCATATGTACTGGCCTAGTAAACAATCTGTAATGGTCAAAAGAGATGTTTACTTCAACATGAATGCTGCTCTCAACCCAAACAATGTCTTGATTGAGGGGAAGTGGCAAAACTCATAGTAAAAGTCCAATCTGGATCCTCCTCCAGCTAGAAATCCACTCAGAATCAACCCTGACACATCTTCAAACCCCATCAAGGCTGAGCCTACCACAGACACTGTCCCTACCATTAGTCAACACTAAATCATGGTTGAGGAATTGGCAGATCATGTCAAAAACCTGCAAGAACCACCCCAGCAGGATCAAGACAAGTCAAAAACTGAAAGCTCACTATCCACCAAGGCACCACACCTCAGAACACATTGAAACTCAGTTGTTGGACTCCAACAATTCAACTCTGACTAATATGAACAAGGACAATGACAATATGCAGCAAAAGATGTCAACATCATTGAATCTGCATTTGTTGTCAATGCCACAGAAATGCTTGAGCCAAGCAAAGTCAAAATTGAGACTAATTGGATTTCCAACACAATTGAGCATGCACTAGCAATCAGCAAGGATGTGCCTTCCATAAAAGATACACTGAGTGGTGATAAGAAGGAGGAGTGGAACTCAGCCATCAATGCTGAACTCAATCAGAATTGAGAAGCTAGGCATGTTGTCAAAACTCCCAAAGATGCCAACATCATCCTGTGCCAGTACATTTTGCACCTTAGATATGATGACAACAAACAAGTAATTTGATTCAAGGCACAACTTGTTGCTAAAGAGTTTAAGCAACAATTTGGAGTCAATTACACTGAAACCTTTGCTCCAACTGTACATGCTGCCACACTTTGTATACTGCTATCAATTGCAGCATCACATGGAGCAGCAATCAAACAAGCCAACATCAAAAATGCCTACCTAAAATCATCCTTCAAGGATAACAAAATCATATTCATGCAGTTCCCACCTTGTTACTGCCAATTCCACAAGTTACCTCCAGAATTTCAAAATCTACCTGACTCAAAACTTGCATGTAAACTCAAGCATCCCTTGTATGGCACAAAACAAGGTGCACACCACTGATACAAGGAAGGTATTCAAACATTTACAGATCCCATCTACACACTCTGTCAAGCCAATTGTAGCCATATTCTACAAGGTCAAAAATGATGACTACACCATTGTTGCAGTAGCCACTGACAACCTTCTTATAATTGGCAACTCTATCAATGCAACATCCCTCATCAAAGCACAGCTTAGCAAGCACTTTGAAATTGTAGATCTTAGCCCAATCAATTGGCTACTAGGTGTCAGTCTTACTTCCAACATGAACACTTGCACTATATCACCTTGGTCAACAAGCTTATGTTGATCAAATCATCAAGTATTTCAATCTCAAAGATGCTTACACTGCCACCACACCTATGGAACACAGCACCAACTTCACTCCTGATTCCCCATTTGTTTCACCTATTCCATTGTCCACCACTGAGAAAACTAAGTACCAAGAAATGATAGGATCTTTGATGTATGTAGCAATACTGACATGACCTGATATTGCATATGCAGTTTCCACCCTATCTCAGTACCTCAATGTGCCCAGGACAACTCACATGATGTCTGTCATCTGCGTCTTTTGTTATCTCCATAGAACATCAAATAAAAAGCTTGTTCTTGGCAGTGCTGACACTGAAATTTCTGGGTACACCAACACTGATTGTGCCTCTCACATTTGTTGCCATTCTACCTCAGGCTTTGTGCTCTTCATCAGATTTGGCACTGTTTCTTGGAGCTCCATGAAGCAATCCATCATCACTCTTTCTAGCACCAAGTCTGAATACATTGCACTCACACACATCACCAAAGACATCATTTGGATTCACAAGCTTCTCAACAATCTTTCATTCTTTTGTTCATTCTCTTTACCTACTATTTTAAACTGCAATAATCAAGGTTCCATCTGACTCTCAGAGGATGCCACCTTCCACACATGAACTAAACACATTGACATTCATTTCCATTTCATCTGTCAAACTATTTCATCCAGACATATACAACTTCATTATATCCCAACTTTTGATATAATTGCCAATATCTTTACCAAATCCTTTGCACAAGTCAAGTTTGAAATGTTTTGCAAACTTCTTTGAGTTGTTTAATGGTGTTCACATCAAGGGGGAATGTCAGGTCCTGCTGATGATGGGGGCTCAGCTACACTGGCGAGTCCTTACTAGGCGAGCTCGGGAGGCTAAGTACGGGTCTGGGGCTTCGCGGAAGCTCTGGGTACAGCTACAAGTGGTCCGGGGGAAGTCCGGACGCTCCGGGGTACGAGTAGTGCCGCATGCAAAGTCGAAAGTGCTCTGGGGAAGGGAGCATGGGAGCAGGGGGGGTGGGTAAAGAAACGGGAAGAGAGACGGGAGGGAGAAATGAGTCATGGAACAGAATGAGGCACGGAGACGAGAGACGAGAGACAAGGCAAGAGAGAGAAAGAGGCAAGAGAATAGATTGAAATTGAGATAGAGACAGAGACAGAGACAGAGACACGGAAATACGGAGAACTACAGTTAATATCAAGACTACCTCACTCGTATGCTACCCTATGGTTTATGTACTACCCTTCCGCTAAGTCCCGGGTAGGATTCTAGCTGGGACTGAAGACATCTGATTCCTCCGGCTAAGTTCCCCAGGCTGGCTCCCAGCCCCGGGGCCGTGGTAGTGGTCGGGGCATGCTAGTGCAGGTCATGGCGGGCTTGTGTCGGGCGGGTCAGCAGTCATAGTGCGTGGTGGTGGCGCCCCTCGGTGCCACAGAAGCAGGTGGCATTGTGACGTGCCGACGGTTCATGGGAGGAATGTTGCAGAACATGATGTGATGGCCGGGATGCCGGGAGTCCAGGTATGTCCGGTGACAGGGAAGCCTTGGGGTGACGTGTCGGCCAAGATGCCAGAGTTCGGTGATGGCCAGGGGTCTGTTCGGAGATGGCCATGGGTGTTGCCGGTGCAGCGTTGGGAGGTTGTTGGCGGTCCCGGAGGTGCACAAGGGGTGCGGGGAAGGTGTGTGTCAGGGCTGGGGCAGCGTATGGGGGTCCGGAGATGGCGGGGTCGTGACAGGGAATCAAGGAGGAGTGTTGAGGGATGATCCTATGCTTAAGTAATACTTTTGTTTGTTTTTCTTTTATTACTGCATATGTCACACCCTCAGTGCTATTAACTCACTGAGGTGTAAGTCATTATCATAATATACTTGTTACACATTGTTCACAGCATATCATAGTATTATTGTTTTAGGTAAATTTCACAATGAATACTTAGTGCTATTAACTCACTGAGATTATTATTGTTTTAGTCCCAAAATTCTCTGTACACTCTATTCTCTGAGCTGGTCCTGCACAACAACATTCTTCACCTCCTTAACATCATAATCCATTTCTTCTTGTAAAAGTCTATTACCTATAAATGATTTGATTAGTTTCAAAGTCATTTTCCTCTATAAAAACCAAATACCTGGAATAAAATTCCAAGCTTGCTGGGGCTCTGGCATGTTAGGAAAGTCTTTTAGAGTTTTGCTAGAATTCCTCAAGTTGTCATTGATGAGACAAAGGCCATAATCATGAATGTCTTCATCAGCAAAGATCCTGTCCCTATCCTGGTGTTCTCACTGCAATCTGTGTTGGAGATCATTGCAAATGGAGCACTTGAATTCATCCCATAAATCTTCTGGAGTGGCAGGAGCACAGTGAGGTAGGATTGTGCAAAAGAGGTGTCTGAGAGCTGATCCTGTTTGTATCTGAACAGCTTCAGCAACATATTGCCTCATTCTGCCATCATCCTCCAGATGGCTCAGAGCCTGGCATGCATTCTTGTATATTGGATAGATATAGCCATTGACAGTTCTGAGATGAGCACATGAAGTTGCATTTGTTACAACTGTCAGAAGCATTTCGAGGTAGAATTGTTCTCCCTGTCTAGGCAAAGCAAAGTACATTCTGCCAATAGCTGTTCCTCTCTGTCTCTTCTTCCAAGCCCTTTTTCTTGGCTCATAAACAAACTTGGTTGGAAAGTTCTGATAAGTGATATTATTATTAGGAAACTTAGTGTTGGCTTGAAACAAAGCAGGGAGTGCAGTCTTGACCACATTAGCTCTGGCAGCATCCTTCAAAGGCTTGTTGTTCTAAAGGTAAACTTCATGCTGGCCTTCTAGGTGCACAGGTAATTAGTAGACAGGAGGGAATTCAGCATGCATGTTGAATTCATAGATGTGCCAGTAATCCTCTAGTGCAGAAATGTATCTGGCATCCAAATGTTCCTTGATTTCTCTTGCTGCTTCTTAAAAATTTACAAGGTGGTCCTGTCATAGCCTTTGTAAATGTACTTGATAGCTTGCACTGAAGCACAGATCTTGACATTGATGTGACATTGGTATTTGGCTGAGAGATATGTCACAGCAAGTAATGTGCAGGTGCATCAGACTAAGTCCAGTAGACAGAACTAAATCTCAAGAGAAGCTGCCATTTTGTGTTCAGTAGATGGATTTGTGTAAGTATAATCAAGATACATACCTGTTGTCTTGTGTTCAGTAGATGGAGAATACAAGACTGCCAGGGTGTAAAAATAATCTATGGTCATGTGAGTAACTGGTGTCTATGTTGTGAGGCAATACTAGTATTTGTAGCCTCAACACTCCCACCTGACATAGTGCCCACAATGTCACAGAGGTCAATCCAGGAGAACTCCTCAATGATCCCCATAGCTTGCCATAGCCTGTCAATGAGAGGGCAGGAGAGAGGTTTAGTTAGATGATCAGTGGCCATGTCTTCAGAGGGAATATAATTTGGTTTGAGCTTTCTGTTGTATACAGCTTGACACAGCCAGAACCAATGGTGGTCAAGATGCTTGAGGCAGCCCATGTGTTCAGGGCTGCTTCAAAACCAAAATAGTGAACTAGTTGTTGAGGTTGAGAATCATGGGTGATGACTGCAAGACACCAATGCTGCTAAGAAAATTTGCAGCTGTCAAAACCTCACCAAATGCAGCCCCAACACACCATCCCCAACACATCTCCAGACCAGCCAGTAACTCCCACCCTCAATCACCATCCCCACCAACCATTGCTGCACAACCCTAGCAGCCTCCAGACACTGGCACCTGGCCCTGGCATCTTGGCTGCCACATAGACTCCATGCCATTAGGCATCACCAAGCTCTGACACCTTGGCTGCTATGTAAATGCTTGTCAATGGGCTGCCCACAATATTGCTAATTGCTCTTGCAATCACCAACCTTTGCCATGGTGTTGGCAATACAATGCACTCAATTCCAACCAACTCCTACTGCAACCACTATTGTCCCAGACCGCACCAACCATCTTAACAATCTCTGGAGCTGAGGGGTTCCTCCCAGACTTGGCTGGAAGCCCATATATAAGCTGTAGGATAGCACTCATGTATGGTAGTCTTGATATTGCACTATTTTGCCTTGTTTCTATTGATTCCATCTCAACTTGTGTCCCAGCTCTCATCTCTCTTGTCCTTGTCTTGTCTCTCATCATTCCATGTTCCATGCCTCCACTTCTTGCATTGTGCCTTGTTCCATGACTCATACTCTAGCCTACAACTTATTATTTCTCTTCCCATGATTTGTATTTCCTTTCTGTGACTTGTTACTCCTCTCTCTCTGTGATTGTTTCTCCCTGACTGCATGATCCGTATTCATTTTCATACTCATATCTTGTAATTTGCACCTTGTATTTCTGTTTCCACCCTCTTTTTCATTTCTGGCTCTGTTCTCCATTTCTGTTTCACTACTCATCTTGTACTTCACTTCCCATTTTGTTCTGTACTTGTTTTTCCATCTATTCTTCATTTCTTATGTGATACTCTCTACCTTCACCCTTTCAGAGCCTTCCCTGGACCTTTCCTAGCTATCTGGAAACAACTGGTAGACCCCAGACATGTACATGCCTCCTGAGCCTGCCTAGTAAGGACTTGCCAATGTAGCTGAGCCTCCATCATCAGCAGCATCTGACAGCAGCCAGCAGAGCTCCCTACCAGTTTTGCTAGCCACAATGAATTCAGCCTCAGTGGTAGAGAGGGTGTTTCAAGATCCAGCTGACAGCACTTACAGCAACCATTCAGATAGAACTAGTTGCGGAGCGGCCATTGTTGGGGTTTCCACCATGATTGGGATCTCTGAATGCAACAAAGCAGGAGGGGTAGAGGGCAGCCACATCTGCAGAGTATTCAATTTTATAGTTAAGTGTAGGGATGTAGCATTGCAAGTGTTTCATGGCTTGCCAGTGCTTGGATCCAGGACAGGCATTGAAGCAACAAAGCATGCCTACTGCAAAGGCTATGTCTGGCCATGTACACATTGCCATGTAGAGGAGGGTGCTTGTGGCCTGAATGTAAGGTACTGTTCTCATTTCCTTGACTTCATCTGGGCACCAGGCAAATCTACCTTGGAAAAGTGTATGCCCTTTGATCAATCCATAGTTTCCAGTTGGGTCAGTTGCACATGACCATGACACTGAGAAGGCCTGTGATGGGGCCAAGATGGCACAGTTTGAAGAACTTCTGTAGCTCCACAATGACTTTGAAAATTGCTGGTCTAGGCTTTGAAGCAAGAGTCATGTCATTGACATGGATGGAGATGATGATGCAAACATCATTACATATGTATCTATGGCATTTGATTCTATCTTGGTAAATAGTTCCCCATCATCAAAGATGCAATTGTCATTTGCAGGGATGACAGACATAGGATCAATGGTTGGCTCAAAGATACTATCCAAGTCATACTGAACATAAGTTTCTAAGGTGTTGAATGCATTGGTGGGTGGTGGGGCTGCTGTGCTTGTGAGTTTGAGACCTGGGAAGCAAGTTTTGTCAAATATCACATTGCAGGATACAATAGTCTTTTAAATGGAAAATACAAGACTGCCAAGGAGTGAAAATAATCTATGGTCACATGAGTAACTGGTGTCTATGTTGTGAGGCAATACTAGCACTTGTAGCCTCAACAAGATAAGAATTATATAGGACTACATCATAATTGTCATAATAATGGCCATTTTTCTTAAAGAAGTGGCCATTGTCAGGCCTGGCATATTAAGGATAGCTATTGTCACTGTATTGGGTAGCTTCTAGATATTCCTTGGAATATCTTTTGGAACATTTGCCATTGACCATGCACTTTGCATTGGGATAAGCTGCTCATGAACCATAATAGTAGTAACAACCTAATAACAACAATTCAGTTACTGAATCAAGATATATCAAGATCATGTGAATACCTGATACATTTGAGGCTGAGTCACTGGATCAGAGATTTGAGCACAGACAATGGAATCCACATGAATTGCATTTTTTATCTTGTCATGAACATGCAAAAATATCAAGATGTGCATACATGGCAGTCTCCTCTTTTGGAATTCAATGGTATGGACATGAGGCACACATGTGCTAAAGAGACCTTCTTTTATTTCCTTCAAGACAGCATATCCTCCAAAAAGGCATTATTTGACCATATAATCAAGGATTATTCTGTTGACACAGAGCTAATTGTTTATTATGATCATAGAAATAGAGCTGTACATATAATGGTAGATTGCCTTGAGTAAGAAGTAAGGCACCTGACAGATGATGTAGTTCTCCATTGATCCTAAAGCTGTATGGTCCAAGAGCATTGGTAGTGGCATGATTGATTTTAACTCCCAAAGATGTAAATGCAAAAGTTAAGAGGGTGATAACCATGGAGTAGGGCCAGTAGTTTGAGCATCTGCTAATCTGGTCAAAAAATAACCTGGCCTAGTAAACAGCACATGCCAAACTTTGGAATGCATTTAGTAGACATGGTGAGCTTCTCAGCATCAAAATGCAAGGCTTGACAGTGTGAAGCACGATGATGTTGCTCTGCTACAATGAGTTGTGGGACAATGTCTGCAAATGAAGGATTGAGCTGTTCTTCAGGAATATGTGCAGCAGGATAATATCCAGAGACTAGCTCTACAGGTCCATTCTGCTGTCTATGATCATCCTCATTGTCTATAGAGATCATCCATATACTTGAAATGATTTTGCATCAATTAATCAAAGGCTGCATGAACATATTCCAAGTCATCCTCAAAAAAAATGTCATTTTGAGGCTCTAGAGCATCAAAGTTTGCTAGATCAGCAGCATGTTCCTCCTTTCAGCCTTGTAGAATTCTAGCTGCTCTAGCCGGATTTAAAGGTATATGTTCTACTGAATTGAGGTTCACATGCTTTAAACTTTATTAGTACAAGTAAATCAACCCTCAAAGTTGAATATGACTGACATCCTCTTCCAGTCTTTCTCTTTCTTGCTATCTTTGTTGCTCTTCTAATAGTCTCTGAGCCTGTTGCCTTTCCTGCTAGCAAAATCTCTAAGCCTCTGTTGTTTCTCTAATAGTCTCTCAGCCTGTTTTTCCTGCTCCTCAGCTAGAGTAAGATCTCTAACCCTAAATTGCTCCTCTAATATCCTTTGGGCATGTTGTCTTTCCTGCTCCTTGGCCATAGCTATATGTCTAAGTCTCTGTTGCTCTTCTAACACTTCTAGAAGACGAGCTACGTCCTGTGCCTTCGGCACAGGTATGTAGCTCGTTGGGGGCTCGCCCCCAAACCCCGACTGCATCCTGGCCCCAACCTTGCAAGCTCGGTTAGGGCCTTGTCAGCCACCTCAATGCTTAATTCCAGCCCTAACCTTGCAAGCTCGGTTAGGGCCTTGTGTTCAAAACTCAATGCTCAATTCCAGCCCTAACTTCGCAAGCTCAGTTAGGGCCTTGTGTTCAAAACTCAATGCTTAATCCCAGCCCCAACCTTGCAAGCTTGGTTAGGGCTTTGTGTTCAAAACTCAATGCTTCATCCCAGCCCCAACCTCGCAAGCTCGGTTAGGGCCTTGTGTTCAAAATTCAATGTTTAATCCCAGCCCCAACCTTGCAAGCTCAGTTAGGGCCTTGTGAGCCACCTCAATGCTTAATCTCAGCCCTAACCTCGCAAGCTCAGTTAGGGCCTTGTGTTCAAAACTCAATGCTTAATCCCAGCCCCAACCTCGCAAGCTTGGTTAGGGCTTTGTGTTCAAAACTCAATGCTTAATCCCAGCCCCAACCTCGCAAGCTCGGTTAGGGCCTTGTGTTCAAAATTCAATGCTTAATTCCAGCCCCAACCTCATAAGCTCGGTTAGGGCCTTGTGTTCAAAATTCAATGCTTAATTCCAGCCCCAACCTTGCAAGCTTGGTTAGGGCCTTGTGTTCAAAATTCAATGCTTAATTCCAGCCCCAAC
>QGOB01000587.1:1437-14812 GCA_003313055.1 Termitomyces sp. MG145 | reverse complement strand
CAATATAAATTTTATGTAATACATGAGAAAAACTAATTAGAAATTATTTGACATCTTTCTAATGGGTTTTTCTTCCTGAAAAATCTCCCAATCCCTGCAGTGAAATACACTATGACACATCTTTTTATATAACAACAAGATGCTAAATGTTATCACACTGCTGGCAGCCAATAGTGTTTCCCAGGGAAATTCTAAAAAAAGAGGTATCACTTCAGGAAATTGTGTATGTTTCTTGAGAAACATCAATTAGAAACCATGTTATGTCATTTCTAATATGTTTTTCTCAAGTAGAAATTATTTAATAGATTTGTTTTTATATAGTGTCTCTTGGGAAAATAAAATACTTTTCTCAAGAAACATATTATAAATACAAATCATGCTTCTTACCTTTAATTCAAGAAGAACATTTCATATATCTTTATGTGTTTCTTTCCAAACTATTATTATATTTTTTTTGAGTGTATCTGAAGAAAATATCATTGTTTTTCTTTTTTCTTAGAAAATTTTTGTGTTTTTGGAAATTCTGAGAAAGAGTTTTTGTGTTCCTTGGAAAGAAGACACATAAAAAGATTTTCTTAAGATACACTCGAAAGAAATACAATAATATTTTTGAAAGAAACACATAAAGATATATGAAACATTGTTCTTGAATTAAAGGTAAGAAGCATGATTTGTATTTATAATATGTTTCTTGAGAAAAGTTCAAAGAAAAAGTAATTTATTTTCCTGAAATACACTATATACAAACAAATCATTTCATTTAATTGTTTCTTAATTTATCAAATAATTCCTACTTGAGAAAAACATGTTAGAAATGCTATAACATATTCCTAATTGATGTTTCTCAAGAAAGTTCTTGAAGTGTATGTTGTGCCATTTCTTGACACATGTTTTCTTTAGAAAAAGCCTTGTTTTCCTTTGTTTAGAGCCTTTTTCTATTGGAGATGTGCTGTTTGGAAATGGTATGACAGGTTTCTTTTTGTATTTTTTTCAATTGAAACAGGTTTCCAATGCCATTGGTACAAGGTGACCATGAGGCCTTGACTGTGACAAAGAAAAAATTAGAATTGTCAAAACAACAAGCAATCTGAGAAACAAAATGAATACAAAGACAACAGAAAAAAGCTCACATGTTCATGGATAGTCTACATACACCACTCCTGCTGCTGAGTTCCACTCACACTACTGGCAGCTAACAGGCTATACAGTCATTTTCATATATTATATCCTTTTTACTACAGCAAAACAACAATATTTTGGGGATATGTGCCATGTGTCAGGTCCCGCTGATGACGGGGGCTCAGCTACACTGGCAAGTCCTTACTAGGCAAGCTCGGAAGGCCAAGTATGGGTCCGGGGCTTCTCAGAAGCTCTGGTGCAACTATGAGTGGCCCGGGACTAAGTCTGGATGCTCTGGGGTACAAGTAGTGATGCATGCAAAGACAGATGTGCTCTGGGTTGGGGAGCACAAGTTTAGGGGGTTGGAGTTTTTACTGGGGAGGTGAGGGAGGATGGGAAAGATAAGATTGATTGGGGACAGGAGTAGGCTCGGAAGTTGATGGGGATGAGTGCAGAACAGATAGGAGATAGATTGATCAGGAAACCAGGAGATAATAGGAAATACGGAACTGGAGATAGAGATAGGGGAGAAAGATACGAGACAGGAAATAGAGAGATAGATGAGAGATACAAAATAGGAATATGAGTCATGGAACAGAAGTATGAGGCATGGAGACAAGATATGAGAGACGAGACGAGAGAGATAGATGGAGGCACAAAACTAGACCAGAACAGAAACAAAGACTATGGTGAATATCAAGACTACCTGACTTGTATGCTATTCTACGATTTATATATTACCCTCCTGCTAAGTCCCAGGACAGGGTCCCAGCCCAGGATCGTGGCATCTGATTATCCTCTGGCTAAGTCCTAGGACAAGCTCTCAGCTCCGGGGTTATGACATCCATTGGGGCATGTTGGCATGGGCCACAGTTGCTTGACATAGGGTGGGTTGGGGCCATGATGCGCGATAGCACCACTGGGGCAGGTGTGGAGCCTGGTGATGTGCTGAGGGTTTGCAGGAGGAATGTTATGTGATGGCCAGGATGCTGGTGGTTCAGATATCTCCAATGACAGGGAAGCCTTGGGGTGACGTGTCAGCCGAGATGCCAGAGTTCAATGATGCCTGGGGGTCTGTCCAGAGATGGCTGAGGGTGTTTCCGGTGCAGCCATTGTGAGCGTTGGTGGCCCCAAAGGTGTGGGAAGTGGGAGGAAGTGTGTGCCGGGGTTGGAGCAGCGTACGAGGGTTCGGAGTTGGCGGGGTCATAACATTACCTCCTCTTTTAGCGTCGAGACCTTCGAGATGGGGCCTGTGGTGACAGTGCTGTGGGAATCAAATCTGAAGTTAGTGTTAGCATAGAAGTCCCCAGAATTGAAGTTGAAGTCATATGACGGCCATCTAGAAGCTGTCCCTGGAGGATAAAAAGGAGGGCTCACTGCAGGTACTCCCTTGTTCCCATGTCTTCTCTCAACTCTTCCTCAGGTTCTCCTACTTCCCCTTCCTTCAATGGACAACCAAGTCCAGTCCTAGGAGCAGTATGAGGTGCGCTAGGCTTTGCATGACCGTTGCTGGCAGGAGCACGAGCTGTCCATGCTTTGCCAATGTAAGTGGAGTGCTTCTATGGTATTCCAGGGTTGACCATTTGTCAGAGGTGTCATTGCAAACTCTCAGGGCTGGTCCATCCTGGCAGGTCCATTTGGAGATGGTGGTGTCGCAGCTGGCCCCCCATGTGGTTCAGACGTCTTCCCCCAGACATCAAGTACTTCAGGAAGTCGTGATGCCAGAGCAAGTGGCAGAGGCCTTGGCCTGGGTCTGGGGCCTTCCAACCCTTGCGTGGTGTCAGGAGCGCAGCCCAGTAGGTGGTCTTCCCTTGTTGCAGGTTCCTGGAGCCAACCCAAGCTCTTTTAGTGCATTTTCTGTGCTCATCAGGGAGACCCTTGCAAGTTTAGTGGTGTGGGGTCCGGGGCAATGGTGAAGGTGGGACTGCCACAAGGAGTGCAGAGGTCGTCAGGGGCTAGTCCTAGCAAATGGCAGGTATCCTCTCTGTTGGATTGGTGTAAGGGTGACCTCAGAGAGCTGTGGAACTCACACAACTGGCAGAGGGATATCCAAAGATGTATTAGCAAGTGGCTACAGTGTACAGGGCTAGCTACTCACCTGGCAGAGGGATATCCAAAGAGAATAAGTCTGAGGAATCCTTATGCCAGGATGTGGATGCTTCTGGGGCCTCAGAAGCATGGGAATCAACTATATAGTACACATAAGCCACTGAAAAAGGTGTGTGGGAATAAAAGATGAAAAACTCGGACATTGCCATAGAGTTGATTGGTAAGGAATTACCTAATCAAAAACTCGGACAATATGTAACAGACAATGTATGAAGGAATGGAGACAGAAAGAAGGGGAAAAAGGAAAGGGAAAGGAAAGGGGAGGATAGATATATGGAAGGAGAAGGAATGGATAGGCTCAGGAAGAGATGTCCCCTTACATCACCCCCCCTCTAGCTTGCAGTGCCTCAATGCATGCCATGCTGACTGGAACAGTGCTGGTGACAGAGTGTAGAGGCCCCAAACCAGCTTGGGGGCATCTGGGTGCCTGTCATAGAATTCCTCACCTGGAGGGGGGCCCTGACACCCTTGGCAGGTTCCCAGGAAGAGTCCTCATAGCCAAAACCTTTCCACTTCACTTGATACTGGAGCTTGTGGCAGAAAATGCGGCTGTCTAGGATGGCCTCAACTTCATAGTGCTCTTCATTGTCCACAATTATTGGCAGTGGCAGAGGGTCCACTTGCCGACCTGGGATTGAATCCGCAACTGCAGGCTGGAGTTTGACAACATGGAATATCGGGTGAATACCATGCATTGCCCAGGGTAGGCGCAGACGGTACACTAAATGTCCCACTGCATGCTCCACTGCATAAGGGCCCAGGAACTTGTGAGAGAGCTTCTTGGATGGGCGCATGGTTGGAATGTCTTTGGCATCCAAGTAGACCTTGTCTCCAGGCAGATATTCTGGTGTGGGAGTCCGCCACTGGTTATAGTAATGGGCCATTGTCATCTTTGGCCTTGGCTAGAGCTGCCCTTGCCTTCTCTTGAGCCCATTTCATACGGTTCACGAATTCGTTTACAGACTCGTTCTGAGAGGGGCACTGGCATGGTTCAAAGCCCATGCATGGATTACATCTGGTGTCGAGCAGGAAGGGTGTGGTCTATGTGGCGGAGTGCACATGGTTGTTGTACTGGAACTCTGCATCCAGGAGCAGCTCATCCTAGTTGTCTTGCCATTTGCTGCAGAAAATCCGGAGGTACTGTTCTAGCTCCTGGTTGATGTGCTCTGTCTGGCCATCTGACTGGGGGTGATATGCAGTGGAGGCCTGAAGCTTGATCCCTAACAGGCGGTACAGTTCCCTGGTGAATTCTGCAATGAACTGGGGACCTCAATCTGACATGAAGGCATTGGAGAGGCCATGCAACTTCCAGACATTTTTGCGGTACAGGTTGGCAGCACCCAGTGCAGAGCAGGTGGTAGTGGTGGGGATGAAGTGCGCTCCCTTTCCTACACTGTCCACAACCACCATGATGGCATCATAGCCATGCACATCTGGCAGTTCTGAGATGAAGTCCACCGAGACCATGCTCCACCTTTCTTCAGGAATAAGAAGAGGGTGCAGCTCACCCATTGGCACCTGATGGGAGGGCTTGGTTCTAAGGCACATGTCACAAGTGCTGGTGTAGGCACCAATATAGCATGACATCTGGGGCCACCAGTGCTATACTTGGGCTGAACCTTCTGTTGCTTGTACTGACTGCAGGGAAACATAGGGATGGTGCAACAAAGTCTGATATTGGGGTCCGTTATTGTTATCGTAGTCTCTGTTTTGCTAAGGGTGTTGACGGTACTCTTGGTAAGGACATAGAAGGGGCGACCAAGCAGGATATCGTAAGTGGGAGAGCATAGGATGTGGATCTGGAGGTACAGCATGATACTGCCTACAGTGCAAGGGATGTTACGAGCTAGGCTGAGAGATTTGTCCATAGTACCGTTAGCGCTCTGCATGTTCAGAATGATGCTGGGGTCATAGGATATGCCGAGATAGTTAGTGACTTCAGCAGACATGGAGATGATCTGGGAGCCGCTATCCGCTATACATTTGATTTCCTCACAATTATCGACCAAGAGCATGATAGACCAAATTGTCTGAGATTCCTGAGCAACCATTAACGTAACCGGCTCCTCACCAGGCAGTAGCGACTTGATGTATGCTTCCACCAGGTCTATCGAGGTGACTTGGGCTCTGGCAGCGTTGGTAAGTGGAGAGTCGGTAGTGGGAGTGTTGTTAAGGGAAAATGAAGGCAGAGCATTGTCGAGAATGTTAGTAGACTCTTGGAAAGTGGTGATGTTAGGAGGCGTGGTTTGTTTAGGTGTAACGGCGTTTCTGAACTGGTTCCAGATGTTGTTAGAGAGGGAGCATAGTTCACTGACAGAGACGGTAAGCTTGCTCTGAAGTACCCGGTCAAATACCTGTTTGGACTGTTTGATATCATAGATGGAGGCTGTACTCCAATAAGCAGCATCAGGCCGTTTGTCCGGAGTGCCAAAGTTTTGATTGGTCAGAGGCTGATAGCGAGACAAGATACTGGAATACGGGTGAACTGGGGGATCGACCATGGGAACGTTGTTAATGACTGGTGGATCAGGGGCTCTAGCAGTACCAGGAGCAGAGGCAGGGACAGATCGTTCGTTAGCAGTGGGGGAACTGGTAGCGGCAGAGTCGTTAGCAGTTTTAGGTGGAACCAGTCGATATCCCTTAGCACGAGGGATCTCAATACTGTCGAAGACTTCTGCTGGGCAGCGTAGAGCATAAAGTTCTCATTCTAAGGCAGCGATGCATTCTTCCCTGGATAATGTTCCTGGGCTAGTGGTTTCTGGTTGCAAGACTTTGTGGATAAACATCTGGGACATGCCTTGGAGCTGTTCCGCATCAGGGTTAGCATTAGCACTGAGGCAACCGGTAAGAAGCTGGTTGGGGTTCAGCCTGTGCCATTTGTCAATGCATTCCATGTAGAGCTGTTTGCCAATATAGTTGGGGATCATAGTGCCTGACGGTAAGACAATCTTGCCTTCATGGTTCTGACGGATCTTGCCTTGACTGATGAAGCTTTCCAGCTTAACACAATTGCCTTGTACCATGGTGTGACCAGTTTTGCTGCAGAAGTGGCAGCTGTTGCTAGGGGGTCAAGAGGCACAGGACTGAGAGCTTCTTACTGGCAGTCAATGCAGCCATCTTTTCCTCCATGCGTGCGAGAGCATTAATAATAGCAGCAGCGGCAATGTCAAGAGGTTCCTTTTTAATGATTGTTGTTGGTACAGGGGCAGTGGTGTTAACGGTTGGAGTTTTAGCGTTAGTGGTTGTCGGCTTTTTTGAAGTCGTGGCGGTGTCAGTACCCTTCAGAACCCATTTGGCAGCTTCAAAGACTTGGTCTACCTCATAGGGGTCCTCCGGGTGATAATCAGGAAGGGTGATTTCTAAACAGCAGACGAGTTTGGACCATAACAAAGTCTATATACCTTGCTGGAATAAACGGCATTCCTTGTTTTGGTAGATTTTGCCTTTAGCCAGAAGCCAACGTGCCAGGCACTGGAAGTCCCTATAGTAATCCGAGAAGTGTCCAAGAGTAGTGATACCAGCAGAGAAGGTCTGGTTAACGAGTTGTTCGAGGTCCTGAAGAGTATAGTGGGCAGATTCCTCAGCACCAGGGTATAAATGGAAGACCACTATCTTCCACTCAGCATAGGTATGGTCGCTAAACTCTGGCAAGCCAAGCCAGGTTTCTGCAGTGTCATACAATACGTACTGAGCAGCATATTTCTTTTTCTGGTTATCGTCGTTAACGGCGCAGTCTGCTAAGAGATATTCAAGCTCGCGGAAGTACTGGGCAAGCTCTCAAGGGCAACTCTCATCCCATTTAGGTGTGGTAGAGTCATTGTGGGGTGGCATATGGCGGGAATGACGGGTGTCACCCATGGCAGTAGGGTTAACGGGTGTCAGTAAAGGTGTAGTAGGTTGAACTGGGGAGTAGGGATTGAGAGATAACGGTGGTAGCGGTGCGTCGAGGAAGTTGTCAATGTGAGGGCCTGGGAAGCTCTCTAGGAGTTTGTTAACGTCGAGAAGTTCCCTAGCGGTAGTGAGTTCCTCTTCAAGGTTATGAGGAGGAGTCGTTAAGGGAGTTAACGGCGAAGGAGGGGGAATGTCAAAAGGGATAATGGGGAGCAAAGCTTCGGTAATGAGACGTAAGCGGTTTTTGGCCTGGAGGCAAGTTTCCGATGGAATTTTGCTATAGAACCCCTTGTAGTGGGCTCCAAAATGATGTGCTGACTTGCTGCCTAGCTGCCATGCAGGAAACAACTAACAAGACCAGCTAGATAGGGATAGCTAGCAAGTAGTAGTGTTACGTGTGTGTGAGAGGAGTCAAGCAAAGTCCCAGAAACTCAGTAAGGAGTTGTGAGGTCGGAGTTGGTAAGGAAGTGAGCAAGAGCAGTAAGGGATAGCGGTGCAGCCATTAGTGTTGCTACCAAATTGCAGCAGGTTGGGAGATCTGTAAAGACCCAGAAGGTCGTTAAGGAATGTAGGAGGAGTTAACGGGAATATATGAGTTGCTAGCCGTAAGTGCTAGCGTTAATGAAGGTGAAACAAGGGCACCCATATGGTGCTTGACAAAGGTGAGACAAGGGCGCCCATATGGCATGTAATGAAGATGGCAAGTGCTAAGTTTAACAATACCGTTAAGCTGAGCATGGAAACCAAAGGAGACTGGACTGAGTAAACCCAAATCAGCCATTAATGAAGCGAGAGCGAGAACGAGATCTTGAGTGTAGTCTGAAATGGGGACTAGACTCTGGTACAATTCGATTATGTTTAGCTACTGACAGGGCAGTATTTATAGGTAGGTAAGACGATAAAAGGGGAAACCAGTAAGAGATAGTAAGCGTAGCGGTCACATGTGATAGCGCATGTCGGGAGCCGCTATTGAATAGAAAAATTGTAAGTATTATGAGAAAATTGTAAGTAGATTGGATAAGAAAAATTGTAAGTGAAAATAATTTTATGATCGGTGGGTCATCGGTAACGCGGTTACAATCAATTGTTGGCTGCTGGTCAGGGGCTGTAGAGAGGGTTGGATTGTCCAAGGTCAGCCTGGTTGTTAAGGCGATTGTCAGTAACGGTCGGTGTCATTAGCAGTTGGTCGTTAGTGGTCACATGCTGAGGTCACATGCTGGGTTTGACTTGTCAGTGTTGGGCAGCCAGTGCTGACTGGGTCATATCACCGCAATTCCCACAGGTGGCGCACCTACCTCACACAGTGCCTTACCATGTTCCAGGCAAAACCAGTCACCTTCCAGCTCAAGAACTCCAGGGTCACATTTGCAGCTTTGTACCTCCAGGGCATCACCTACGATCACTACACTGCCCTACTCCAGTACAACTCCACCAACCCCATCCTTTCCAACTGGCAGGCCTTTGTCTAGGAGTTCTCCAGCAAGTTTGGCATCTATGACACTGTAGCAGAAGCGGAGGAGACACTTATCAATCTCTGGATGCGTTTGGAGGAACGCTTCACCCTTCCGCTAAGTCCAGGGCTGGGTTCTAGCCTGGGACCGTAGCATCTGATTGTCCTCTGGCTAAGCCCTGGGACAGGCTTCCAGCCCCGGGGTCATGGCAGTTGTCGGGGCATGCTGGTGCAGGCTGCAGCTGTCTTGCATAGGGCAGGTTGGCAGTTGTGGTGCGTGGTAGTGGCGCCCATCAACGCCATAGAAGCAGGTGGCCTGGTGATGTGCCAATGGTTTGTGGGAGGAATGTTGTGGAATGTTATGTGATGGCTGGGATGCTGGGGATTCAGATGTATCTGGTGACAGGGAAGCCTCGGGGTGATGTGTCATCTGAGATGCTGGGGTCCAGTGATGCCTGGGGTCTGTCCAGAGATGGCTGCGGGTGTTGCCAGTGCAGTATTGTGAGGTTGTTGGTGGCCTCAGAGGTGTGTGAGGGATGTGGAGGAGGTGTGTGCCAGGGTTGGGGCAGCTTATGGGGGTCCGGAGGTGGCAGGGTCATGACATTACCCCCCCCTTCAGCGTCGAGACCCTTTGAGATAGGAGCCGTGGTGGTGGTGCCATGGGAATTCAAACCCAAAGCTAGTGCTGACCTAGAAGTTCTTGAAGTTGAAGTCAAAGTTGTGCGGCGGCTGTCCAGAAGCTGCCCCGGGAGGATGAAAAGGAGGGCTCACTGTGGCTAGTCCCCCATTCTTCCATGTCTTCACCTAGTTCCACCTCTGGCCCTCCTATCCCTCCTTCTTCCGACAATAACTGCGTCCTTTCCTGGGGGTTGTAGGAGGCCTGCTGAGCTGCTTACGACCGACTCCAGGATGAGCATGAACTGCCGGTCATGCTCCATCAATGTAAGTGCTGTACCCTTCCAGCGTCCGGGGCTAATTTGGGTCTAGAGGTATCGATGCAAACTCCGGGGGCTGGTCTGTCTTGACAGGTCCCCCCCCTGTCCAGAGGGGGTGGCACTGCGGCCAGCCTCCCCAGTCCCTTCAGGCATCCCCCTTGGCCAGCGGGTACTGCAGGAGGTTGCAACGCCAGACCAGGTAGCAGGGGCATTGGCCCAGGTTTGAGGTCCTCCAATGCTGGCATAGTGCCAGGTGCATAGCCCAGTAAGTAGCTTCCCTAGTACAAGAGTCCTTAGCCTAAGCCTGGAGTTGTTTTTAGTGCACCTTCTGTGCTTGCTGAGGGGACCCGTGCTTGTTCCTGCCCCTGGAGGCGGGGTCGTGGCAGGACTTGTCCATGTGCAAGGCCTGTCACGCCCATCATGAAAGGTGCTTGGTGTCGCAGCTCTGGAAGGTGACATGCATGGTGGAGGAGCAGGGTTGGGAGGCGGAGTGGGTCCTAGCACAGATGGCGGCAATCTCCAAGTCCGGAGCAAGGTCCAGGCATGTGCAGGGAGCCCGTCAGGAGTTGGGAGGTAGTGGTGTAGGGTCCGGGGCAGTGGTGAAGGTAGGACCACCATGAGGGGCACCAAGGTTGTTGGGGGTCGGCTCTGGCAAGTGGCGGGCGTCCTCCCCCTCCGGTCGGCTCTTCAAGCATTTGCGAAGGTCCCCCTCTCCTGAGGCCGGCCCCCCTGGGGAGCATATGTATTCCTCTCAGACTGGCCCTGCATCTCTGGTGACGGTCCCTGGGGTTACAGTGGCAGAGGAGGTGGCACGTCAGTGGACAGAGGCTCTGATGGGGGAGGTTGCACAGAGGAATGCAGAGTTGCTGGAGGTCCAGAGGGAGTGGGATGCGGCAAGGCAGGAGCTGGGGGCTGAAGTGGAGATGGGATTGCAGGAGGTCCAGGTGGAGTTGCAGGGGTTGTGGGGAAAGCGGGATGCGGTGAGGCGGGAGTTGGAGGCAGCCATGGGGGTTGTGAATGCCTGGGCGGTGGAGGTGCAGGACCTCCAGGCATGCATCCAGCAGCTTGAGGACACCATGGCAGCTTCCTGGGCGTGCCTGGCAATCCTGTCATTCCAGTCCGAAGCGTTGGAGAGGCGGGTTGCAGAGGTGGGTGCCCTTCAAATTGAGAGGATGGCAGCGGTCCAGAGGAGGGATTGGGCTTAGGGTTGACAAGGCCAGGGATTTGTCGACAAAGTTGTTGGTGGCACTGCTGTCAATGAGAGTGTCGACATGGGCAGAGGAGGCATCAAGGGAGGTACTGATGAGGAGGGCCTGTCGGGATTGCAAGGAGAGGTAAGCTGTGGGGGTGTCTGGGGATAAGACCATTGTGCGGAGGTAAGAAGCCATGGTGGAGAAGACGTCGAGGTCTGGTCTGCAATTTAGTGCGTCTTCTGGAGCTAAACCGCTGGTTTGTTTTCCGTAAATTGATAGTCACAGTCCTTGCTGTCAAGGGTCCAGACTGCCCAGCCCATAGTGTAGTGTTTGGGGCAATTGTTGATGAAGTGCCCTTGCTCACCACACAGGATGCACAAACCTTCCTTGCGCCTGCACTCCTGCATGATGCTGGGTACGTTGATTCAGGGGTCGGTTGGAGGTTCCAGACCTGGTTGACCTATAAAGACTCTTTGTCACCAGAGGTGTCAGGGAGGTTGGGAAGGGGGTCAGATTCATCGGGGGAGGGTCTCCGTGGCATTGTCGAGGGTGGCGGTGTTGAGCTGAGCAGGGGGGCGAGTGCCCAGGGTCGGGTTGGTCCGGCGAGTCCCTGGCCAAGGTTGGGGCAAGTAGCAGGAGTGGCACCAGCAGGCAATCCCATGTGTGTCCCCCAAGGCTGCCAGGAGGAGTTGCTTGTGGGGTTCCAACTGTTCTGGGGGGCCATGGACTCGCTCCGATCTTCCCAATACCGCTGGTCGACTTGAGTAATAAGTGCCTTGTATCTGTCATATGTGGTCTGTTTGGAGGCGATGCAGAGGACATCCTTGATGTGTTGGGGCAGGGTGCGGTGGAGGGCAAACCAGAGGGCATTGTAGTTCCAACCCATTTCGTAGGCTTCCTGTTCAAACTGGACAATGAAACTAGTAATATATAAACCATAGGATAGCATACGAGTTGAGTAGTCTTGATATTCACCATAGTTTCCATAGTCTCTGTTTCTGTTCCAGTCTAGTTTTGTGTCTCTGTCTCTCTCTCATCTTGTCTCTTGTATCTTGTCTCCATGCCTTGTACTTTCATTTTGTGACTCATATTCCTGTTCCATACCTCTCCTCTATCTCTCTACTTCCTGTCTTGTATCTTTTCCTCTCTATCTCTATCTCTGTTCCGTATCTCTCATTGTCTCCCAGTTTTCTGATCAATCTATCTCCTATCTGTTTGATACCTATTCCTATCAACTTCCAAACCTACTTCTGTTTCCCAATCAATACAATCCTTCCATTCCCCGTTCCCTCCTCCACAAAAAACCCCAATCCCCTGAACTTGTGCTCCTCAACCCAGAGCACTCTCAACCTCACGCGTGTCACTACTTGTACCCTGGAGTGTCCGGACTTCACCCTGGATCACTCATAGTTGTATTGGAGCTTCTGAGAAGCCCCGGACCTGTACTTGGCCTCCCGAGCTCACCTAGTAAGGACTTGCCAGTGTAGCTGAGCCTCCATTGTCAGCGGGACCTGACAGAGGAGGCCTGGATGCTGCCTAGTTGCCATGCAGGAAACAACCAACAAGAACAGCCAGATGGGGGAGCTAGCAAATCATAGTGTTATGTGTGTGTGAGGAGTCAAGCAAGGTCCCAGAAACCCATTCAGAAGATGATGTCAGAGTTGGTAGAGAGATAGCAGTAAGTGGTGGTAAGTGGGGGATGTTTAACAGTATGGCTGTTAGTGTCACTACCAGTTTGTAGCATAGGGTGAGATCTAGAAAATCAAAGACCTAGAAGGTTGTTAAGGATTAAGGGATGAGTTTAACAGGAATATACAAGTCACTGGCCATAGGTGCTAGCATCAACAAAGTTGAAAGGAGGTGCTGATGTGCTGACTTGCTGCCTAGCTGCAGTGCAGGAAACAACCAACAAGACCAGCCAGATAGGGTAGCTAGCAAGTAATAGTGGTAAGAGTTTCTTTGTCGTTCTTTAACAATCATTGGCCTAACAGTTCTGTTGGTAATGCAATGGTTGCTGGGGCCGTTAACAACCCAGAGGGGTGTTGGTACTCCACCAGTACCTTCCCCTGTTACCAGTGCAACGAGGCAAGCAAGAGGTGCTTAGAACATGGGTAATTGTCATGGAGTTGCTGTGGGGGGCACAAAGGGAAGAAGGCAGAGGACGTGGCCTTGGTCAAGGCTGCTAGGAGGTGCTTGGAGGGCCAACAGGAGCTCAATGTGGCCAGTAAGGCCACTACAGTGAAGAAGTCAACGTTAGGCCTGCTGACTTGTCAGGAGGGGGGTAGTGTGGAGGGAGGGGGGCACAGTATGGGGGCAATTCATAAGAGTTGCTTGGTGGTGGATTCCAGCAAGGACAAGAGTGTGCCAATGCCCACTAGGGGGGCTAAGCAGCACTGGGTGGAGTTGGACGAGGAAGAGGGCCCAGCCGAGAAGTCATGAGCTGTGATGCCTCCTAAGGAGAGGGTGGCAGTGGCAAAGGCCACCAAGAGGAGCTTGGGCAGGGAGGAGATGCCAGAGGAGGTGGGGCCTGTAGCAGGGCCCAGCAACACTTGGTAAATGACTGCTTCCTTGTTTTGTACTGCTGCTAATGGTTGGTTTTGCTTAACGACAGACTGGTAGAAATGGAGATGCCAGAGGTGGAGATAGAAGACAAAATTGTCATGACCCCACCATCTCCA
>QGOB01000586.1:0-132864 GCA_003313055.1 Termitomyces sp. MG145 | reverse complement strand
AAGGGATTTGTCCATAGTACCGTTAGCGCTCTGCATGTTCAGAATGATGCTGGGGTCATAGGAGATACCGAGATAGTTAGCGACTTCAGCAGACATGGAGATGATCTGGGAGCCACTATCCGCTATACTTTCGATTTCCTCGCGGTTATCGACCAAGAGCATGATGGACCGGATTGACTGGGATTCCTGAGCGACCGTTAACATAACTAGCTCCTCACCAGGCGGTAGCAACTTGATGTACGCTTCCACTGGGTTGATCGAGGTGACTTGGGCTCTAGCGGCGTCGGTAAGAGGAGGGTTGGTAGCGGAGGTGTCGTTTAGGGAAAAGAAGGGCAGAGCGTCGTCAACGATATCGGTAGACTCTTGGAAGGCAGTGACGTTAGGAGGCGCAGTCCGTTTAGGAGTAACGGCGTTTCTGAACTGGTTCCGGATGTTGTTAGAGAGGGAGCAGAGTTTGCCGACAGAGACGGTAAGCTTGGTCTGAAGAACCCGGTCAAATACCTGCTTGGACTGTTTGATATCATAGATGGGGGCCGTACTCCGGTAAGCAGCGTCAGGCCATTTGTCAGGAGCGCCAAAGTTTCGATTAGTCGGAGGCTGGTAGCGAGACGAGATACCGGAATAGGGGTGGACTGGGGGATTGACCATGGGAACATGGTTAACGACTGGCGGCTCAGGGACTTTAGCGGTACCGGTAGCAGAGGCAGAGGCAGGATGTTCGTTAGCGACAGGGGGACTGGCAGGAGAACTGGTAGCGGCAGAGTCATTAGCGGCTTTAGGGGGAACCGGTCGATATCCCTTAGCATGAGGGATCTCGATACCGTCAAAGACTTCCGCTGGGCGGTGTAGAGCGTAAAGTTCCCGTTCCAAGGCAGCAACGCGTTCTTCCCTGGATAACGTTCCTGGGCTAGCGGTTGCCGGTTGCAAGACCTCGTGAATAAACGTCTGGGACATGCCTTGGAGTTGTTCCGCGTCAGGGTTAGCATTAGCGCTGAGTTGGCCAGTAAGAATCTGGTTGGGGTTGAGCCTGTGCCATTTGTCAACGCATTCCATATAGAGCCGTTTGCCGACGAAATTAGGGATCATAGCGCCGGACGGTAGGACAACCTTGCCTTCGTGGTTCCAACGGATTTTGCCTTGGCTGATGAAGCTTTCGAGCTTAACGCAATTGCCTTGTACCATTGTATGACCGGTTTCGCCGCAGAAGTGACAACTGTCGCTAAGAGGTCGAGAGGCGCGGGACTGAGAGCTGTTACCGGCAGTCAATGCAGCCATCTTTTCCTCCATGCATGCGAGAGCGTTAACGATAGCGGCAGCGGCGATGTCGAGAGGTTCCTTTTTAATGATAGTGGTTGGTACGGGGGCGGGGGTATTAACAGTGGGCGTCTTAGCGTTAGCGGTTGTCGGCTTTTTCAAAGTTGTAGCGGTGTCGGTACCCTTCAGAACCCATTTGGCAGCTTCAAAGACTTGCTCTACCTCATAGGGGTCCTCCGGGTGATGGTCAGGAAGGGTGATTTCAAGACGGCGGACGAGTTTGGACCATAGCAAAGTCGGTATGCCTTGCTGGAACAGACGGCGTTCCTCGTTTTGATAGATTTTGCCTTTAGCCAGGAGCCAACGCGCCAGGCGCTGGAAGTCCCTATAGTAATCCGAGAAGTGTCCGAGAGTAGAGATACCGGCCGAGAAGGTCTGGTTAACAAGTCGCTCGAGATCCTGAAGAGTGTAACGGGCAGATTCTTCAGCGCCAGGATATAAACGAAAGACCGCTATCTTCCACTCAGCGTAAGTATGGTCGCTAAACTCCGGCAAGCCAAGCCAGGTCTCCGCGGTGTCATACGATACATACCAAGCGGCGTATTCCTTTTTCTGGTTATTGTCGTTAACGGCGCAGTCTGCTAAGAGATATTCGAGCTCGCAGAAATACTGGGCAAGCTCTCGGGGGCAACTCTCGTCCCATTTAGGTGCAGTAGAGTCGTTGCGAGGTGGCATATGGCGGGAAATACAGGCGTCACCCATGGCGGTAGGGTTAACGGGTGTCGGTAAGGGCGTAGAGGATTGAACTGGGGAGTAAGGGTCTGGGGATAGCGGCAGTAGCGGTGCGTCAAGGAAGTTGTCGATATGATGGCCTGGGAAGTTCTCTAAGAGTTCGGTAACGTCGAGAAGTTCCCTAGCAGTAGCGAGTTCCTCTTTGAGGTTACGAGGCAGAGGCGTTAAAGGTGATAACAGTGACGGAGGAGGAATGTCAAAAGGAATAATTGGTAGTGTGGATTCGAGACGTAAACGGTTTTTAGCCTGGAGGCGAGTTTCCGGTGGAATTTTGCTATAGAACCCCTCGCGGTGGGCTCCAAAATGATGTGCTGACTTGCCGCCTAGCTGCTGTGCAGGAAACAACCAACAAGACCAGCTAGATAGGGATAGCTTGGCAAGTAGTAGTGTTACATGTGTGTGTGTGAGGAGTCAAGCAAAGTCCCAGAAACCTGGTAAGGAGAAGTAGGGTCGGAGTCGGTAAGGAAGTGTGAGAGAGCGGTAAGAGATAACGGTGCAGCCGCTAGTGTCTGCGCCGAATTGTCGCTAAGTGAGAAATCTGTCAAAGACCCAAATGGTAGTTAAGGAATAACGGAAGAGTTAACGGAAATATATGAGCCGCTAGCCGTAAGCGCTAGGGTTTAATGAGGGCAAAACAAGGGCACCCGTATGGTGCTTGACGAAAGCAAAGCAAGGGCACCCGTATGGTGCTTAACAAAGGCGACGAGTGCTAGTCCAACAATACTGTCAGGCTGAGCGCGAGGAGCGAAGGAGACTGGACTGGGTAAACCCAAATCAGCCGTTAACGAAGCAAGAGCGTGAATGTGATCTTAAGCGTAGTCTGAAGTGGGGACTAGACTCTGGTACAATTCAATGTTTTCTAGCTACTGACAGGGCAGTATTTATAGGTAAGTAAGACGGTAGATAAAAGGGGAAACTGGTAATAGGTAGTAAGCGTAGCGGTTGCATGTGATAAGGTAATAACGTATGTCGATAAAAGGGGAAACCAGTAATAGATAGTAAGCATAGCAGGTGCATGTGATAATGCATGTCGGGGGCCGTAGAGGGGGGCCTAGATTGTCGCAAGGTCGGCTGGGTCGTTAAGGGAAAGGTCAGTAATGGTCGGTGTCATTAGTGGTCGGTCAGTAGCGGTCACGTGCTGAGGTCACGTGCTTGGTTTGACTTGTCGGTGTGGGGCAGCCAGCGCTGACTGGGTCGTATCAACATGGCCAAGGAAGTGTCCAGCAGGAGACGGTGCTCCCACGCCCAGCCTGAAAACCCGGGTCAGTTAGCAAGGGAGTCGAAACCCGAACACTCACGCATCGCCTCGCTCCGCCCCGTGGCCGCCTCTCGCAAAGCCCAATTCTGCCTCCGGACCACTGCCGCCCTCTTGATTTGGAGAGCGCCCACCTCTGCGACTTGCCTCTCCAACGCCTCAGACCAGAATGACAGGATTGCCAGGTGCGTCCGAGAGGCCACCGTGGCTTCCTCGAGTTGCTGGATGCGCGCCTGGAAATCCCGCACCTCCACTGCCCGGCTATTCACCACTCCCATGGCTGCCTCCAACTCCTGCCTCACCGCGTCCCGCTCCCTCTGCAACCCCTGCAACTCTGCCTGGGCCTCTTGCACCCCCTCCTGTCTTGCCGCATCCCACTCCCTCAAGACCTCCAGCAACTCCATGTCTCTCCGCGCAACCTCTTCCATCAGAGCCTCTGCCTGCCGACGTGCCACCTCCTCTACTACCAAAACCCCAGGGGCCGCCACCAAGGATGCAGGGCCTATGAGCCTCTCAGTCAGAGGGGAATACACACGCTCCCCTGAGGGGCCGGCCTCGAGGGAAGGAGACCTTTGCGAACATTTGGGGGGCTGACCCGCTGGGGAGGATGCCTGCCTCTTACCTGACTCCGCCCCCGACACCCTCCGTGCTCCTCGCGGCGGGCCCACCTTCACCACAGCCCCGGGCCCTGCACCGCTCTCCCCTGACTCCTGATGGACCCCCCACGCGCACCCCGGCTTTGTCCCGGCCTCCCCCACTGCCCGAGACCTTGGAGTGGCCGCCATCTGTGCCAGAACCCACCCCGTGTCCCACCCCTGCTCCTCCGCGACACAGGTGGCCCTCCAGAGCCACAACACCAAACAACTCTTGTGGCAGGCCTGACAGGCCTCGCACACCAAGGAATCTCGCCGCAACCCTACCTCCGGCACCACAAATTCACAGGGTTCTCTCTGGCAAGCACAGAAAACGCACTAGGGCCACCCAGAGTCAGCTGAGGGAACCCACCGCTAGAAGGCTACTTACCAGAGCATGCGCCTGACACCATGTGAGAGTCAGGGGACCCCGGACCCGGGCCAGTGCATCCGTGAGCTGCCCTGCCGTCGCAGCCTCTTGGGGTACCTGATGCCCAAAAGGGGTGACCAGAGCAACAGAAGGGGCTGCAGGGGGAGCCACAGGAAGTGCCGACCTCGAAGGACCAGCCCCGGGGGTCTGCAAGTCGACCTCTGGGAACCCCGTCAGCACAAACAACACAACCTGATAAACAACACTCACGCTGACAGACCATCACTGACAGCTTGCACTCCTGTCGGTGACGATTGTGCGAAGCCCGGCATGCCTCAGACCTGACACTCCCTACTTTCATGGTTACTGGGGCCCACCCTATCCTGCCATTAGATCTAGTTGACACAACCTGGTTGGTAAAACTGCCTGAAGGACCTTTACATAACTACTGAAGAACTAATTGACTACAGGGCCAGGGCTCTAGGAAAACACCATCAGCATGTGGAGGAGATGAGAGAGAGAGTAGGCAAGGACAAGTTGCAATGGGCAATAAAGTTTGCAGAGGAGCACAAGCACTCCATAAAAGACTTCAACTTTAAGCCTCTAGACTTGGTCCTGGTCAAGAACATGATCACTGAAAGTTCACATAGTGCTAAAATGTTGCCTAGATTCCATGGTCCTCTAGTAGTAATTACTAAGACAAAGGGAGGTAACTATATAGTAGCAGAACTAGATGGATCAGTCTGGCAAAAGAAGGTAGCTGCCTTTAGAGTGGTACCTTATAAAGCTCACAAACAATTGCAGTTATCCCAAAAGTCTTGAGCAGTGGATTGATATCACACCTGCCAAGCTAGAGGAACTGCAAAGGGAGCTGCAGAAGCCTATAGAAGAGACTCCACAGAATATTTCATTTGGCACTATGCTGCTGCATGAACCTTGGGACTTGGAAATAGGACATAAGCCTTCAAAAGAATAAATAATAATAAATTTATTATTTATTTTCTCTGAAAATTTTTAAATTATTCCCAAAATGTATATATATTTTGGAATAACTTAGAAACTTTGGAAGTCAGGCAAATGGCATTAAATTTTTAAGGTACCCAGAAAGTAAGGAAGGGAAAGTTATTTTAGAGAGTAGGGGAGTAGTAGCAAAGCCTATTCTAATTGGCTAAGCATACACAGTGACAATGTTTACACTGAGGAGTTTTCTGATACTGCCACAGTGTCTTCAAAGTCAACAGGTGAGGAATCCCAAAATTTAACATCAGAATTGTCAGTGTCCAGACCAGACTAAGCAATGTGAGATGGAAAATAAGAGAAAGCCAGAGCAACATACCTCAAAAGAGATGTCGAGGGCATTCAAAATGACATGTCAACATCTGAGAGACCCAATGCCTTGTCAAGACAGTCCAAACAAGCCATGACAAGTTTGTAAACCTGTTGAGCCATGTTGAGCTGATACAGAGTCTGACAGGCAACAAGGTCAATGGTGTTCCAATGCTTTTGAAGGTCAGACATGGGAACAGTTTTGCCATTGCTAGCAAGTTGTGCAGTGTCAAGAATGAGGTCAACTTGCCCAAGAAGGGCAAGCACAGCATCAGACCTGGATTTATGTGAGGCTGAGAAAGGAGATTAGAGAAGATAAGGAAGAGAAGATGCAGAACCCACCAGGAATGGGGGTAATGTGACTTTACTTAGCTTTAGGCTTGGTATGGGGATCAGTCTGAGAACAGGTGGTAATAGGAGCTAGGGTATCAAGGCAATGAGATAACTGAGCGAGATGAGAAGCTAAGGAACACTCACATTAGCGCAACACTTAACAATACAGCTAGCTGACAGACCAAGCATCTCCATGTCCTTGTCCTCCTGCTGACAATGCTGGAAACAGAAGGGAAGGGTGAGAATAGAAGAAAAGAAGAAGAAGGGACAATGGACTTCTTCCAAGTTCATGTTTCCACTGAACCTCACAATGATTAGTCTCAAGCTGGATGATGCCATCAGCAAATGAGAAAAGTGCCTTGACATCAGGAGCTTCTTTGGCAGTGTGGTGGTTGAGCAATGGAAGAGTGCTGGAAAGGGAATCAAACAAACCCTTTAGGTCAGCAATCTAACCAAAAGCAGTTTGCTTGGTGAAGTGCTGAAAAGGAAAGATTACAAAGAGAAGAAAGAAGTAAGGAAAAGGAAAAAGAAGGGATGTACCAACTGCATCATGCCTAAATATTAAATGGTTACTGCCATTACCAGGAAAGAGCCTGGCAGTGCTACAAATGCTAATAATGGCTGATGCAAAAAGTGGGTATTGGAGGACCATGTGGATGATGAGGTTTCCATCATGCTTAACAGACCTTTTGAGGTTTGCAAAATAATCAGGAGGATCAGTGCAAGCTGTGATGGAAGAGTGCAGAGCAGATGTGGCCTTGCAAGGTGGAGCAGGGTGAGGAGGCATTGGACAAACTGGCAGGAGCAGTTGAGAGGGCTTCAAAAGATGAAAACAGATGCAATTGAGGAAGAAACAAAAGAAATTTTATTGTTTTCTACAAGACTGCAGAAAGTTTTTTTTTTCAGATAAAGCATGGGTATGATCAACAAAAAGAAGGACAAACCTTAGCTATGACTGACTGAGGGCAGTCAGTTTATAGTGTGAAGGAGGTGACATGCTGGTCCCAAAACAGGGACTGACAGCAGAATAGAAATGTGCAGCCCAAGAAAAAATATGCTGAAACCTGTAAATGAAAGAGTGTCAAAAATGGTAGACGCAGGGCATGCACAGAGTCACCAAGGAATAAGCCTATAAACTGAGGAACCCTGAACAGAGTAGAAAAAGGAAAGTCAACATTGATAAGGAGCAATGGCATAATAGCTGATGTGGTGACAGTGCAATGCCAGATTGCCAAGCTATCATGGCATCAAGGCAAGCCATCCTTCAAGCTGCCACTCAACCAAAAAGGCTCCCCATCATTGCCAAACCACTCATAAGCCTGCCTACCCCAAGTTGAGTAAGCACACCTAAGAGAAATGGTAAGGGAAAGACAAAGCAGGCAGAAAGTCATGACAGATTGAGCCAGTAATCAGTGGCTGTGATAATCCAATCACAGAGCTTGACTCCATTGAGCACCCAGTGTAGAGCCTTTCTGCCCCTCCCAACTGCAATAACACACAGAAACACCCCATCCCATGTTGCTAAGCTGGATGCTGCTGCCCAACACAAGTAGCCATGCCAAGGGATGAGAAAAGGGAAGCTGAAGAAAGAGGAAAAGTAAGGGATGCACATGTGCCAAGCCCAGAGTAGACAAAAATTCTTGGGCAGGAGGAAACCAACTACCAACCAGCAGTCATGAAAACCTGCTGAAAACCATGCTGGCTAGCATGGTCCATGCACTGGAAGAAAGGTATAAAAGGAGAGGAGAAAGGAGGAGAAGGGCAAGCAATCATGTGCAGCTCAGAGTTCCCAGAGAGTGGACATCTTAGGCCAACCTCAAGAACTTCACACTCATTTGGGTTTATAATTATTATTTTAAATTGAACCTTTTTTGAACTTTAGTTTTTGCCAACAAAATCAATCAATAAAAATTATATTATATTTTGGAAAGTGTTTATTGAGTTGTCGAGATGCCCAACACAAGTTACCTGCTTAGACAGGTATGTTCTCTACAGATGTGGTCCAGGTTTGAAACACTACCTGTATTTTCAACTGCCTCTGGATAGGATTTTTTGAATTCTTTTACAAAGTTATCCCAGGAATACTCATTTCCATAATCAGAACCAAGCCATTCTTGCTGTCTATATATCCACATACTCCAGAATTCTCTCCTTTCTCTCTTTTGTGATTTTAATACCAGCATGCTCAAACAAAGATTCCATCCTTTGTAAAAACTGGCAGACCTGTGAACATTCACTGTGTTTAAACTTAGGGGCATCCCTGCCATCAGGCAGTGACAGTTTATATTTTATAGGTTGATCCATGATATTGGTTTCTTACCACATGATGCAGCCTTTACTAGTTCTTGACCTTTTGCCCTTGCATTTTTCTTTTCTCCACACCACTCCAAATGTCCTCCTCAATGTTGACAACAATGGTAAAGTTGAACAGAGCTGATCTGCTGATTATAGCAGACAGGAGGGGCAAGATACAAGGGTTTGGTCAAGACAAATGCCCATGAAATCATGCTTGGCATTGATCAGTCAGATCCAATTAACACTGCCACTGATCACAGGCCGAGACTGCCAAGTTAGGTGCATTTTGGCTTCTTGTTTTCCTGACTGCTGGCAGTGTCATGCTCATTTTCTAGGCTCCTCAAAGGATTGTTTGGTGAGGGTTCCTTTAATCTACTGTTCTCAACTTCTTTGCTTACAGTTTTCAGCAGATCTAAGGGTATAATGGAACTTTCTTTTCGACTGTGCTGTCTCAAGTGCAAGACAGGCATATCACTAGTTAGCAAAGGAGTAGAGTTTTGGCTGTACTCAGAGAGTTAGCTATGCCTGAGAGGTGGGTCAATGTTTCCATCACTGCTTTCGAGTTCAGTAGGTACCTGTAAAGAGTAATTTCTTTCAATGTAAGACATGGTTTGAAAGTTTTTGTGCAATATTTCACTTAGATATGGATATGCAATGGTGTGGTAAGGCCAAAAAATGGGGCTGATGCCAAAAGGCAATAATGGAGTATGAGATTCCTAGATGCATCATAAAAATAACATCAAAGACAAAATTTGAATCTGCGCAGGCCTCGCGAGGCCTCGCGATACCTCCGCAAACAACAGAATCTGAAGACATCTTCCACCAATCTCCAACATTTGCAATCAGGTAGGATCACTGCGGCTAATATAAAGCTTCCAGATCCCTATGGAAAGTCATTCCATTGAAACCGGCTGGAATTCTTTGATTTGTCGGGGACTTTCAAACGGTCGGCATCCTCCGAACATCACGTGGTGACAATAAAGGATTGGGTTCACCACGTGATCCAGTAGCCCTTCACTTCTCGCGAGCACTCCAATTCTCCTGAACGCAAGATTTGTTGGATTTCGCGATTTGAGTGACAAAACTCGGCAAACACACGGCGTCCCAGATGACCTTTTCCTTCACTTCCCTTCCCACAGAAATCATCCTTCGCATATACAATGAGATTTGGGTCTGGAAGCCTACTAGGTCGACTCACAGAAAACTTGAAGAACTTGAAGAACTTGAAGATATTCTCCACATGTCCCAGACATGTTCACGGCTGCGAGCGATTGCCCGTACATTATTATTTAGGGAGGTTTCCAACTGGAAAATCGGTTCAGATGCCGGCGGAGCTCTGCCTTCAACTGTCTGGCCTTACATACGGTATGAATAACTACCTACCTCTTGGTTCTCAGGCTGAGGCAACTCTAGAGTTATGACCGTGTACGATTGTAAACGAGGCAAAATGGCACGCAAAATGTTTGATAATGCGGATCTTCTCACCACTCTACCCAACCTGGCCAACGTTAATCACATTCGACTCGATTTCTTTCACGACGCGCCCGATTGGCTTGGTGCTTCAACTTTACCGTTCTTATCCGCCATGGTTGAATTGTCTCAGTTAGAAACCTTGAGCCTACGCCACTGTCGCTTTGATGGATCATCTTTGGCACGTCCGATTGCGCAAATGCACCGGCTCACTTCCCTTACACTCACTTTATCCTTGATTATGATTCGACCACATGAGCTACAACGGTACAATCGTTATGAGGAACTCAAGAATGTCGCTGAGATACTCCTGATTCTTGCTCCACAGTTGATTGAACTGGAGATATCTGGCGACCTCGTTGACCTCCGGATACTTGAATTGATACGATGGCCCAAGCTCTCCACACTTCGTCTGGTAGATCACGTACCGTACTCTTCGTTTCGACCGATCACAGCTGTGGTCTCTCATATGCCGATGCTTCAAACGCTCGCATGCGACTTCAGAGCAGAGCAGACGCCCCGGCCTTCGTTCATCTTCTGTCCACTAGACGATCATGCGTATCCACCTCTCTCTATATCCATGCCCAACTTGATTTCGCTCTCGCTATCAAATCTCCAACCTGGCGACCAAAGTGTTCGGCAACTCCCTACTGGTCTTAGAGTCCTTCGTGTGGTTGCGCTCAGAGACCCACACGTTGATACCGTTGGTAATTTAGAGAGAGAACCTCGGTACAACTACTCCGCCCTGTCCGATGGTGATGCATACCTCTGGATCAATGCTGCCTCTGAGCTCCCGTGCCTATCCAGATTGACTTTACATCTAAAATCACTTCCATCGCCTGAAATACTCTGGCAAATCGCTCGAGCGTGTCCGGGGCTCCAATATCTCGAGCTGGAGCAAGCGTCCTTTGAACACAATTGGAACGATTCACCAGATTCCATGCTGGTATGCTCTTGACTTTGCCTATCTCCCTTCAAACTTCTCATGACTCTCTAACCTCAGGGTCTCCTTGTATCTCCCCTTGCGAGCCTCCGCCAATTGAGAGAGCTTCGCATGTCCGTAGAATTAGGGCCTGCATTAGTATGGGTTGAAGGAGTTCGTCAAAGGCTCCCGTCATTAGTCTTCAAAGCACGTGTACAAGCGGTGAGTATGTTTTTCGCCACGAATCTTCCAACTCTGGAATTACTTGGATTTTCGGCTCTAAATCGGGAACCTGTGACATATGGTCGTGACTGCATCTGGTACATGTTGAAGATTATCAGAAACGAGGATGGGCTGAGCACTCAAGTGATTGACCCGATTTAGGTATTTCTTCTGTTGCTTTGTGATGTGCCTATCGATTGTCTAAATCATTTTCGAAGAACTGTTACGCATCTGTATTCCTACTTGGCTTGTTCATCCTGATAATCTTCTTGTATGGCTGCTATTGTACAAATGACAACTTGATTTGTCAGACACGTTGTGGATGCCTTTTCGAATGCGATTTTGAATGAGGCACACTAATGGGGCACACAATGGATAATTTGGAAGGCGTCTAATCAACCTTCCCAAGCCCATGTACATTCATATACATGGTTGTTTAATATCTCATTGTTCTTTGATTACGGTTCAGGTTAGGATACCTGTCTGGAAAATGTCTGATTGGCGCCTTTACAAGCCTGACGGTCAGACAATGCCCATCATGATGCAAATGGGCCGACTTACCGTGCTGTGCAGCTTTGTGATGACATCGAGGGCTGCTGTGATTTGGGATTACAGACTGTAACCACGAGCTCCAGCAATGCCTCCGTGTCGTGTGACATGGACAAGATCTCGGCCTTCTTTCGTCACTATCTTGAGATCTTAACGCCTGTGCATGTGAGAGCTTTCACACGACCGTTCATAAAACCTGAACATTAGAAGCCTGCGTCACGCGGAGAGATATAGACAATATGTGCCTCGACAGGGCGTTTGTGTCGCTTTTGTGAGACAGGGCGAAGGCCGCAAGTTTATATTATATGAGTCATGCCCCATGCTTATCAGCATGGGTTTATCTTGTTGGGGGCTTTGCCCCCATGCCTGACTTCATCCTGGCCCCAACCTCTCTGCCCTCAGTTAAGACCTTGTTTTCAAAACTCAATGCTTAATCCTGCTGTGCTCAATCTTCGAGGCCTCTGCCCCTTATAACCTCATTTGTTATGATGACAATCTTTCTACAACTTAGAGATGTCTTGTGGATTTTTTAACTTGATCCTTTCATGCTTGTAGATGGATAAGACAATATAGCCTACATGTCAGCACATCCCTTCTTAGATAATGTGAGATGCAATCAGATTTGCCCTGAAAAACACTGCCCTCAGGACCAATGGTTTGAGTTCCAACATAAAGTAAACCTGACCCATCTGGCTGGTGTCTACCTCCCTCTGTCCTGGAATTACCAGAGTCAGTAACCATGCTAGTGATATTTCTCACCGAACTCATCAAATATCCTTCACTGCCAGACATATTGCCTACCACAGTTGAGCTTACTTTAAACAAATGCTAACTCAGTTGCTAACCAGTATGCAACATTACTTCAAAAAAATCAGGGAGTGGAACGACAAACCGGAAATCAGATCACATTTAAGTCATCAATTCAATCATGTGTGCAGTATATGTTTGGTTATGCCAACAACATTGCTCTTCAATATTTCAGGACTCTGGGTTTTCAAATAGTCATCACAAGAAACCCTGTGTTTCTGCGAGAAACGGGGCCTCAGAATAGTTTTATCCCGATCTTCCAGCAAAATTTTGTAAAGGGACTCCCATCCCTTATGGAGTTATCTCTCTTGACCTACGGTACCTGTCGACCTGTCAACAACAGATGAGTCTCAAAAATACATTTTGGATCCGGTCAACACATGTCATGACAGACCCTATCCCTTCTACGATATCACCGCCTACCCTTAGGCCCTGAGGCACTATGGATCCCAGTTGCCGAGCTCCGATGATGAGGTATGTTATATAGCCTCCCTTTAGCAGATATCGACTGGCAGCAAGTTTCACTGCACATCACTTTCGCTCACTCCCAGAGCTCTTATCCACACCGATCTATGGAGAAATTTCCGGTATTTAAAGTTCCAGTCACTTTCAATGAACGCTTTACCCTCGAGGGTCATGACGTGCCCGCTTGGGTGAGGGAGGAAAGTCGAATCTCCAGCTTATTCAACCCATATGTATGACACTGAAACTGTACACAGGCAGAATATATAATCAGCACTCATGGGGGCTATAGCCGCGGCCGTACTTTTCGAATTGAAGTACCAAGAGGTCATTGATCAACAGCCTGATCTTGCGACAAACATGATATTGCCTTCTCAATGCTCCTCAGCCAATGGAGGACTGACGTTCGCTTGTCCTCGAGACATTTCTATGTACGCGGAGCAGCCCTCATCTCTGTCTCTCGTGTCCCCTCCCCCACCAAAGACCACACAATGGATGGCCAAGTCCTTCCGTGTTGGAGAGTTCAAGTATGGCCGAGCAATTGAATGCACAGCATTGTTTGTACGATCCATCCGATTTTTTCCTGCTTTGCCCAGATTGATCCCCCTCACAGAAGCTCCAGTCCGATAAGAATAAATTTCGCTTTTTGATCGACACCGGTGAGTGCGGATTTGGTCGAGAACTCTTATGCCTACACGAATTTCTCAAATAATAGGTTCCTGTACAAAGTGAGTGTTGATTGCGGAATTCCGAGAACGAAATCGTTGAAACTAGACCTTTAGTTGGATTACAAGTGACTATCAGAGCGAGAAAAGCCGCCTTCCGGGATCGCGCGGCCCACCGTATTTACCGACCCGCGTTTACTATGCAAAGCCTGGTCCATACATGGGCGGCCAACCGAATCCAGACCAGAAGGTTTACACCGTCAAATATGTTGATGGCTCTTGGTACGGTAAATAACTCATTCCGAAATGCTATATTGTGTGATTGTAATTTATGACTGTCCCTATGATGTTTCAGAATATAAACGCCACGAGGATCGCATCACATTTACGGGTGAATTCCAGGGTCAGCTGCTGACCCAAGACGTAGTGTTTGAATTTGGTGTACTAGTAAACAGTTACTTTGGAGAGAATGATCAGGCCGGTAAAACGTTACCTCCAGTGGCCACCTTTTATGATGGGATGTTGGGTTTTGGCCCTACGTAAGTGATTGTCGCCCAAGAAGACTTTCAAGCTCACTGTCCACGACATCTCTTTCATAAGTCACGAAAGCAACAGAATGATGGTAAGCTGATTTCCAATGTAATAACTTTCATCCTGGATCTACTTCCTCAAACGTTCTAGACGGTCATGGATAGCATCATTGGCGAAGACATTATTGTGAGTTTTTAACCCCTCTCCCGAGCCACGCTATTGCTAGGTCTGATGTTATTGAGTATCCAGCGATTTCCGTCTTTGACTTTTCATATGTCTATGTCGGATAAAGTCGGTACCCAGGATAAAGTCGAATATCATGGCACCATGATATTTGGCTATCCACCTGATTATTACGGAAACATGCATGGACCTGTTCCTGTTGAGAGAGTCGATCCCTGCAAGAACCGCTGGGTAATCAAATCAGGAGGCAAGAAGATTGGTGAAAATGTCCATTTAGATGATACACGAATCCTATTAGACACAGGCAAGTTCAACTTTTTGTCTGAGTTCATTCTCTCATTAGGATCGCTCGGACTATCAGGCGCTGTCGGGATCCACCTCCATAACGCAAAGTTTGTTGATGCCTTCCACAAGGAAATCCAGGGAGCAACTAAAGAATACGGAGCTTGGGCGATTCCTGTGACAAGTACTTCTCGCATTCCTTCTCTCATGATCCAAATCGGTACTGGTGATTCTCCGTACATGGAGGTCCTTTCCCGTTTCCTCAAAGGAACCCCGATCCATGGCACCAACCTTTGTTGGTCGCGTCTTTGTGCATGGCCCGATTCTTGCGATTCCAACACCTCCAGATTATGATGTCATCGGCATGGTGAGTTCAATAGTTACGCCAGCAGATCAATCAAACTACATACTTGGTGACCTCTAGGCAGCCATTTTGAGTCTCACACTCATGTATCAATTCGATACTTTGGCAATGACGGACCGTTATGAACGAACCAAATACGTCAATTGCAAAGGAGAGGAAGTTGATACGCATGGAAACCATGTTTATTGGAAGCAAAACTGGGTTCAGGCCCCCAACTCGTCCCGTTAGAATAACAAGACCTATTTCTGTAGCTATGCCTATCAACTCTGCCATACCAATGTACCAATATGCAAAAGTGACTTGTGAACCCTTCCTCTTACTTATGTGTGCCATGCATCTCATTGAGATGTATCATTTCCTTCTATGTGTGGATAAGTAATCATAACACTTTCTCTGGCATGCAACAGGTTCGGCATCACAATAGCTATTCATAAAGGGAAAGCGTTATCATGACACGCCTGTCATACTTTGTTGTCCTCAGGAACCTTTCCCGTTTCGTTGGCTCGGTGTCACTTGTTTCTTGGCGCCTGCAGAAGTGAAGGTGGCCTATGTTCCGGGCGAGTTATAATAGTCAATACCAACTCAGTCAGCTTCACCATTGGCTCTCCCTTTCAATCCAATCAAGAAGAAGGAATAAAATGATAGTGTCAAGTAGAAGTTACCCCAGCAAAGTGATCGATCAATAGGCAGACTAACGGCGAAGGAGAGCACCGAGTTGGTACAGGTGGAAATTACATTTATTGGAAGCAAAACTGGAATTGAGCTTAGCCCCACTCGTCCGGCTAGGCTAGCAAGACTTGGTTCTGATAGCTATGCATACTGACTCCTTCACTATTCTTGCATGCTTTATAGTCGTAAGTCGCAAGAAGAGCGGTAAACTCTTCTCCCGCGGACTCATGTATGCCGTTCGCTTATAAGTCAATTTGAGTTGTGTTGATTTATCCTTTTATGTGTGGACCTTCCCATAATCACTCCACTTTCTTTGCGAAAAGTACGGCGGGAAGTCACAGGATTCCATAGATATAAAGAAACAGCGCTATCAAGACATGCTTGTTCAAATGCTGTCACTCAGAAACCTTTCCCGTGTCGCTGTCCCGGTGTCGCTGGGTCCTCAGCGTGCACAGAAGTCATGTTGGCGCATGCTCCGGACGAACTCTGCTGCGACTCAGTCCGCTTCGCCGTTGGCTCCCCTCGGCGTCAGCGCTGCAATCGAAGCGGCTGCCGATCCTAAAGTAGTGCCACGACCTAAGATCTTCGACGAGTTCTCTTTGAAAGATCGAGTTGGTATTGTATCCGGCGGAAATCGTGGTATGGGCCTCGAGATGGCTCTCGCACTGTGCGAATTAGGAGCCCGGGCGATCTATTGCTTTGACCTGCCTTCGGAGCCGTCCAAGGAGTGGAAGAGTGCTGAGTACTTTGTGAAGAAGATAGGTGGCCGGCTGGAGTATATGCCGGCTGATGTGCGAGACCAGAAAGGAATGTGGGATAAGGTCAAGTACATTGGAGACAAAGAAGGGAGAATGGATGTTTGTATTACAGCTGCAGGTATTCTACCCAAGGTCCAGAAGAAGACCGTTGAGTTTCCTCGAGGCCCCTACCAAGAGGTGTGTTTTGATTTTCTCAATTTTTGAAGAAAATTGAAATGCCCAAGGTCATTGATACTAATCTGAGCGGGTCACTGTGGACGGCCCAAGCTGCAGGACAGCAGATGCTTCGATTCGGCAATCCAGGAAGTATCATTTTCATATCATCAATTGTTGGACATATCGCGATGAAAGTGAGTCATCGAATCAATAACAAGTCATATTTTTTATAGGAACATGTTCAGGACGGCGAGAGAATTCCGTACGATGCGAGCAAGTCCGCTGTCCTTCAGGTGACCAGAAGCATGGCGTGTGAGCTAGGAAGAAAAGGGATCCGTGTGAATTCAATCTCCCCGGGATGCATCCACAGCCCGTCTGAGTGTTTCCTACTTGTTTTGGCTTGTGCTGACCATGCCCTTTCTCTTCGTGATGGATTACTAGAATGACGAAGGAAATTCTCGCACAGCCAGAGGTCTTGAAGAGATATTCTGATGTGGCCCCGCTAGGCCGGATCGGTCGAGCGGATGAACTTCGAGGGGTCGTCGCATGGTTGGCGAGCGATGCATCGAGTTTCTGCACTGGAAGCAAGTCAGTGGTCCTAGCAAATGCCTGTTACCAACCAATCAATTCTCACGATTTTGTTAGTATATTTATGACTGGAGGGTCCCAGGCATGGTAAATTGTATCCCATGACAAAATAATGCATTGCCGTGGAGCCTGTTGGAACCTGGAAACAATCCTTAAAATCGTCAAGGAATTAATTGTCGTTACCAACAAGTTGTCTCCTCTCCACGAGTCGTATCTGTTGAAAGTAATGTCATTCGTTCTTTCCGCCCAGTTGCGGATACGGTGCGACGCCGTATTGCGAGTACCTATTGTTGAAATCGCTGCTTCCGGTTGCCCATGAGCCTCCTACCATAAAGTTATCATCAGTAGCTGGGACGTGCTCAGGCAAATATCTTGTAGTTTTCAACACACCCGCGTACTCTACGCACTATCGATAATTGTGACGATCACCATCAGCTCATTGAATCTCGCCGTTGTCACCGGGCGATAAACAAACGACAACGATGACACATGCACAGGGTCGATTGATCCCTTCGCAAATGAATGACGAAACGAAGCAGTGAAGACAACAAAGGGGACGGTGAAATTCAAAATACCTGCTTCAACAAGGCTCCAGGGCTTGCAATCTACAATCATGGATTCTTTTGGATCTATATTAATTGAGTACGACACACGCTCATTTGAGAAAGTCAATTAATGTTCAACGCCAGCAAACAAAGACCTAAATAATCAACACGGGGCGAATAATAGACTAGAAACAAAGTCATCTAGGTACCCACTAGTAATATAAAAACACAAATTTATTATCCTTATCTCTCTGACATCTGCGCGAGGTAATCGGAAAGCTGAATAGCTTCCCATCAGTTATGAGCAAGGTATTGAAAACATTGAAGCACACCTTAAGCGCTCCAGTCCTGACGGCCTCTCCAAAGTTCTGGACATCGGAGTTTGACAAAACCTTTGTGACTACGTCCCTAGCCGCTATCTCAAGCTGAGCAAGGCTGCCGCCGTCCTGAAGTACCGGCTGCCCGACAAGCTGATCCTCCTCTTCCTCGCGCCCGAAGTACTGGTTCGACGAAATGGAGGTTGCCCCTCGGAAGTTCTGCAGACGTGTCTGCGCCTCACTGACTGCATTGGGATCGTACGCGTTGCGCTCGAAGAACATGTCGGAAGAGATGGCCTTTTGATTCCCGAACCTTTCTCGAGCAGTTGTAGGTGAATCGTCCGCGGCGGGGGCGCTACTGTAATGTTCGAGTTGGGGCAAAGGTGATAGACCAAAGCGATGATGGACTTACTGAACTCTAGGAGCAGCAACGGCAGCGGCGGCACCTGCACCTGGGATGGCTCCAAATCCAAGGCGGGGGAAGGCAGCATTCTTCGCTGGGTTGCTGTTGCTGGGTATCGCGCTCGTGCTACTGATCGGCGCAGGAATAACCTTGGGACCGATCTCGGTCGCCTTTCTCAGTGCCTCCGCCTCCTTCCTGGCCTTTTCCTCCTTTTCCTCCCGCTCCCTATCATAACCAAGTTGTTTTATCCTCTCGGCTTCTTCCATTGCCTTCTTCTCGGCCTCAGCGAAATTGACTGGTTTTGCTTTGGATGCGCCAAGCCCCAACTTGGATTTTTTGGGGGCGGTGCTGGCAGCGGAGGTGGTAGAGGACGCCGAGTTAAGGCGGGAGGTAGCAGCACCGGGTCGGACTGGTCGTACAGCGGATGACGTGGTTGTCCGGGGCGCCGAAACGGTGGGACCAGATGAGGAGGTGGAAGCTGAAGCTGAGGTGGTCCTGCCAATAACTGGAGGAGTCGAGACTCTAGGAGTTCCAGGTACAGATGTCGATTTGGGCGTAGAAGGCTTTGACCAGGAATCGAAGAAATCTTCCTCAGCTTCTTCCTTAACGGCGGGGTTCGCTATGGCGTCGACACCTTCTAAAACAATCCCATTGGGATACCTAGCGAGATATGAATATCGAATCGGTTAATTCAAAATGTTTACATACCTAGCGGCATCCTCTTTCACACGTCTTGCAAGTTCTTCCTTGTAAAGCTCTGCCACGCGACTGGAGTATCTTTTCTTTGTGTCCGAGTCGCTTAATAGCGACGCTCCACCGTGTTTATTGAAAAAGTTAGTGGCAGATGCATTCCCGCCCATTTTCATATTACGTAGCTGTGAAAGTTGCCAAGTATCGAGATTGGTGGATCTACATTGGAGGTCAAGTGACAGACCCCGCCAACAGATTGACAACTCACCGAACGAAGCTGATATGAACACCCATGTTTCGATGCGAACTGGAACAGTCTAAACAGATATACACGCCAAAAGTAACGCTGGACCATGTTGGATTCCGAGCGCTACAATCGAAACACGACTACTCTTCTTATTCAGACGGTTTCGAGTAGCTTTCAACAGCACATACCTTATTGGCCTTTTGTGACCTGAGAACTTTGAATATTTGCTCCGTTTCTTGTTTTGTGGGGTCTGCCATGGTTTCTACTCGTGGTAGAAGGGTTTGATGTCGTGGCCGATATATGGTCACGTTATGACAGTCGTATCTTATCTTGTCACGGTTGTGACATTCCAACCGACTCGGAGCCGCGAACCTGACCAAAAATGGCTCCTGCACTTCATTTGTTCTTTGTATCTTTGCGTAGATGTTCTTGACTTGTTATTGACGGCCAGAGGTAGCTGATCTCCGTAGAATTACTGCGTTCAGGAGCAGCATGGGCTCGACAGCCTCCTCTTCAAGGAGAATATCCTTGCTTCTGAACCATCGTATCACGAATCGATCCTGTCTTTCAACTTCCGGTGGACATTTTTGAAATCATCTCTAAATGCTACGCTCATTCCAGTACCCCCTTTTCTTCTGCATTTTTTGACGAGCGCATATAGTCATCACCTATACCAAAATGCCTGAAATTCACAGCTCTCTGGTGCGATATGACCTAGTACCTGCCAACACGGCATCAAGCATCTTTGGGTTGAAATAATTTCTTGGATTAATTGACTTCTTTCAGTCTTCACCACCTTTTTGAGACCTTTTGGCTGTCCCCCTCATAATGAGGATACCAACAGGCAGGACCTTGTGCTTATCAGCCAAGCACTCCTAGAATTCAACTCAACGTAATCCCTTGTCAACATGTCCTTCACACCTGCTGCCCAGAAATGCCTTCTCATCTGGGTACTTTGATCTGTGAATCTTAGCAAAGCACAATTACCATTAGAAAAGCACCCATGGTCTTGCGTATTGCCCGAACAAATCGCCTGATCGTGTTCTTATTGCTAATGAGTTCTCTTGAGCCTAAGCATAATCTTCTCAATAAAGAAGCACCGAAGTTACACAACGAGGATGATGATGATGTAAGAGGGCCAAAGATCTTGATCTCATACCTGAAACCATATTTTAACTGGGCAAAAAGGAAGGCTTTTTTTTGTGAACATTTGTTACAAAAGATCAAAATTACATCGAACTTGGGCAATGGACACATCCGGAATCGAACCGGAGACCACTCGCATGCAAAGCGAGCGTGATAACCAACTACACCATGTGCCCCTGAGTATACAGCTTCTTATTAGGTCTGATATGATCAATGCTGCTCAGAAGGTTCAACCAGACTTTGGATCTTACGCTATCCTGAGCTGTAATTGAAAGCCATCGCTCACAGCCTGATGGAAGGTCCTACCTGTTTCCATGAATTCTGTCAACGGTTATTCCCGACAAAGCTGGTCAGTCATACAGCCCAGATGGATGACATGCTCATAGACTGTCTGCAGACGAGATACCGCATGGGGTGCAGTGTTTCCCAGTTGATAGAGAAGGAACGGATTCTTCATACTTATAGATTTCCATGAGATTGTGTTCTGACCCAAACTTCTGCTGAACACGCTCTGCGTTTGATCCACTTCTCAATCAGTCGCCCAATTCAACGTTTTAATCTATTCACATACTTGAAGTTTCCGGGGATCTTGTATACTTCTTACTGTAAATTTGTTACAGAGGATACCCTAGGAGTTCTTTACTACACACTTACACCTCTACATCATCCAGTGGGTGACCTCGGGGTCAATCAGCGTCCTTGACCCTCACCGCCTGCTTCCCCAATTTAGGTCCGGGTCCGATTGTTGTGCGGCCATTTCAGAATGAAAGGCCTCTTGAGCTCATACTCGAGATCAACTATTCTGCAAAAAAGACCTGTACTGGATGATGTCGTCTCGGATTCAGAAGCGGAAAGCGGGCCTTTCCGTCAGCTCCTGAATCCTGCATCCCTCAGCCTCTGTAACCTGATAATCGATGTATCCCTAGGAAATGAAATCAAGGCTCACGGGTAACGAATAACTGGCGGATAAAACCTATGGATATTTTGGAGATTGAGAGCTGCTTTGCGTACTTGAATCGCTTGATCACAATATTTGATGATTCTTCTATCGACAAGTCATTCACCTTGAATTTTCGGAAGAGGGCTTGAGCTTGATAGTGAAAATTTGGGGAAGGAGTTGTGGACTTGGAAATGAGAATGGGAACATCAGAGCTTGATCTGGAGTTACAGCTGCCCCAAAAGTCTTCTGTGTTTTCGCGTATATTGACTTTTAATGCTTGGGAATTGCTTGTGTTTACATATAGGCACGGGGTTGGCGGGCCGGAATTGGCAAAAATTTGAGCAATATTTTTATCGTCAACACTCTCTTCAGCTTTATTGTCCGCCCTTTATTGTCGCCCTTTCACTATTCAACGTGTGTCAGTAAGTTTCTCCTCATTCTTTAGCCATATGAATCCATGACACTGATTTGCAAAGACCGGAATCTCTTGAGGCAAAGACAACCGCAGGACTATGAGGACCCCTCGTGGCATTGGAAGAGCGATAGCTCGTGATATTCGTTTGGCAGTGAAAAACTACGATATAGCAGCTGCTTTTGCTCATATCGGCAAATGCGATCCTTTTTCAACCACGCAGCGTTTGGCCGGCCATGCATTCATGCACGCAAGGTTATTGAAGACAGCGCCACTAAAAACAGTAGGATCTGTCAATTTCACCGTCTCAACTCTCGCAAGAGTCATCCGAATGGGTGTGAAGATCCACCCACGGACCATGACCACATACTTCCTGCGCATACTTCAGGTTATACCATATGCACAAAATCTTCATCCCAGCGCTGGCTTGGTGAATCAGAAGGATAGCGCAATTACATTGAACCCCACGATAATCAATAACCCGGTATTACGAAGTGCCCTCTTTTTATTCATCAAAGCGCGCTCCACTTTTCACATACGAACGCAAGAGATGTATATGTCCTTGATCAAGGCATTCGTCGAATGCAAAGAGTACCTCCAAGCAACTCTACTCTTCGATCACGTCTCACAAGATCATGCTTTACTCCACGCTCTGCCTTCTGCTATCAAAGCGGGGGTACCGTGGTCACCACAGACCAAACGCCTCACGAAACGCCTGAATCAACTTGAGGCAGAAAATCTCGTTCCAGATCTCCCCAGCCTTACGCCCATTGCCGACCATTTGCTGGAGATACTACGGCACCCCTCGGACATTCCTATTGAATCACTTGCCTCCTGCATTCAGGGCGTCGTGATACTAGGCGCCATTCTGGCTCGGGGTCAATTGCCAGACGAGGGAAAGCCCTTAGTCATATCTCTTCTCCACGCCTTGATTCATTCTTCTTCCATCATTACGGACCGGCCATGTATATACAAAGTGTTCGTTGACGTCCACCCAAAGCCCATCGCCGTCGACGCAGTCATATTCGCGCGTCAAATATTGGTGACACACGATAAAGGGGAAAATGAATGCTCCGTTGGCCATGCCGAACACGGAACCTCAACAGGATGTGACAATTGATACCTTGCTCCAGTAATTTCGAGAGGGCGGATCCTCTCTTCATTGGTAACCCAATGTTCGTGCAATATCCTGATACCTCACGTGTGGTCATTTGAGACGCAAATTTGTTGTTCTTAACAAGAGAACACATCCAGTGATGGCCGCGTTGTTATCTCATCGTTTCTTGGGGACCACGGGTGAAGGAACTTTATGAGGATAGAAAGGCAGCTAGAGTCACATGTACACCACGGTTTTACGTGACAGAAAACGCAGATTTTTTTTTCATCACTCAGTGTCAATAGATTTTGAAGTTAGTAGGGAGGACTTTGGAAGGCCAACGCCGAGTAGATTTTACGCCGCACGTGAAAAGCTGTGGGTCTGACGCGTCCATTTCCAAATCAATCCATACTCTCGCTCCTCCTCCATTGTTCTTCTATAACTTTATACAGATATGACTACATCCGTGAAGCTCTATCTATACGATCTCAGCAACGGAATGGCGAAACAGCTTTCTAGACAGCTGACCGGCAGACAGATCGATGGTATATGGTTCGCCCCATTTTCAAGACACTCTCCCTCGTCTTGTTCACGCAATATCCCTATGACTCTAGGCATACTTCTGTCGTGATCTTTGGAAAGGAAGTCTTTTATGGACAGGGGATCAGTACGACGCTCCCTGGTCGATCACACGCGAGTGATAAGGTTTACTAGAGGAATGCACGACGTGCTTACGCGGATATCATAACAGCATGGTGCACCGTTGCAGGTCATAGACATGGGAGAAACAGCTATAGACGAAGAAACTTTTGAGGAATATTTGACGGAGATGAAGGAACATTATACAGCTGATAAAGTGAGTTCGTGGACTTCCTACTAGAGTTTGGCCTCATTTAACCTCATTTTCAGTATCATCTCCTAGGTGATTATCATTAATCCCATTTCTGTACATCCATTGACACTTTCGCCTCAGATTTCAATTGCAACTCGTTTACAAACGACGTTGTTGGGTTTCTAACGGGCGGGTCAATACCTGATTTCATCAAGGGTGAATGATTATTTTCAACACTTACCTTATCTTGATTCTGATAAAATACTCCATAGATCTTCCCACTGATTTCCTTTCTACGCCCTTTGGAGCTGCTCTTCGACCTACGATAGACGCAATGTATCGACGCCCTTCACCGAGTGCACCCACCCCTTCCGCACCAGCACCCACTCCTGCTGCAGCTGCAACTGCAGCTCCAGAAGCCACTCCAAACCCCCAGCTCGCTGCTCAGCTGCTTCAAGCCGTTGCCTCACGAGCTGCAGCATCGACCGCATCGACCGCCGCACCCAACACTGCGACCCAGTCACTCACTGCACCTATCCATCCCATCACTAATCCAGCCTCATTCAACACCTTCCTGAAGAACCATCGCGCTGCCGTGGCCTTCTTCACGAGCGCTACTTGTGGACCCTGTCGGATGATTGAACCCGTTTTCGAGAGGCTCGCAGAGGAGAAGGGTATTAGGGCTGACGGCCGTGGTGCTGGGTTTGCGAAGATCGATATTGATGTTGGGTTGGGAAATAGCTTGGCGAGTCAGTGGAATGTTCGTGCGACACCAACGTTCATGTTCTTTTTAGACGGTGAAAAGGTGAAGAACATCTCGTAGCTGTCGATACGCCGTACTAACGTGTCCCATCAGTTAGATGAATTGAAAGGCGCCAACGCCAATGAATTACGAACGCAGGTAGATCTACTCCTCTTCCAGGCCTTCCCACGTAGGTTCCAATTCATCTTTTCAGCTTCAATGTGACGCTCATCCCGTACGCAGCACATCCTCATACCTCGTTATCCCTCCCCGCAGTTCAAGCCCTCTCCTTGAACCCCATACTGTTCACCCAGGTCCCTGCCATAGACACTGTCCTGTCCAAACTCTCCTCCTTCATCGACTCGACTACCTGGCCATCCTCTACTCCCCACACACCCACTCAGGTCAAGCAAACCCTCACAGGAACAGTCGCACCATACCTCAAAGCACGGTTCCCAGCCGCTCCTTCGACAAAGCTTCCTTCAGCTACGCCAGCCATCCTGACATCATGGAGCCAGGTTACATCATCCCTCTCGTCCGCGCTCCCCGTCGCGTCTCTCTTCCCTCTCGTCGATTTATGGCGCCTCGCCTTCCTTGATCCCGCTGTCGGTGCATGGGCCGCTTCCACCCCCGCGGCATCCAATCCCCTACTTATCTTCATCAGCAAGGCCACGACGACGCTTCAACACTCTGACCCATCTTCCAACCCACGCAACTTCCTCCTTACGACCTTACGTCTCCTCTCCAACGCCTTCGCCACCCCCGTCCTGACACAGACTCTGTTCACGTCTGCGCGTGCAGCTGTCGCCGAAGTTGTGATTTCGAGTCTGCTGCATACCGATGGGTCGGTACGCACCGCAGCGGCAAGCCTCGCGTTCAACGTTTCTGCGTATTTGCAGAAGAGCAGAGTCGAGAAGGTGAGAGGTGGTGCGGGCAATATGCAGGAGGACGAGTATTGGGAGGTCGAGATGGTTAGTGCTGTTGTGGAGGCGCTGGATAGGGAAGTTACGAGTGAGGAAGTTGGTAAGTTCACTCGTTCCTCTTGATTGAACATCTTCCGAGTTCTCGCTTGTAGTACATCGGTTGACGGCATCGCTTGCCTGCTTCCTTCGAGTCTCACCTGGGTATGAGAATCAACTTTTGCCTTTGTTGGAGGTCTTGCAGGCTCGTGATGTACTTAGGCGGAAACTGGGGAAGGGTGGGTGTGGAGAAGAGGGCGTTACAAAGAAGGATGTACGGAAGTTGATTGAGGAGGTTGCGAATAAGCTTTGTCCTTGATGCCTGAGTTGCGTACTAACGCTCTTTTCGCGTTATTATGTCTGAGAGACCTGGTGTCTTGCAATAGTTCAGCGTATTAGATACATTCTTCTAGTCAGACCATATATCTTATTTAGTAGAAATCACACTGACTCCTGTCTAAGCTTCGGCACTTCAGTACTCGGTCTTCATTCGAGTTAGAATTTCTTGTTCTGGTCAACTGCTGCTACATCCCCCATGTCTCTGTGTTCGACCATGCTGTATCGTGGCACCTCAGTCGTCCACCACATACTTACAATTAGAGAAAAGTTGTCGAGGATGGTTGAGACTGCCTTGCTGAATAAAATATCACAGCAAACGGGGTAAAATATCATAAGACCAGTAAGTCCGACCGCATCAACTGAATGCGAGACCCAATACTCTAGATCTAGATTCAAAACTACCGAAGGCAACATGGGCGACAATAACATCAGATTCAAAAGCCGTAGAGTCTTCTCGTGATCCCGCGCCGTCCCCCACCTGAATTTGCCTCCATCGATCACCAACGTTGGCTGTCTATTGTTTTGTGCCAGTGTACAGAAAATGATACCGAACCTGTTTCGGCCGACGGTCGGAAACGTTTTTGTGGGCGCAGCGAATACCGAATAACCTGAAGTCAACCTCCTCTTTCTCACATCTTTAGTAGAATGACGGCTATGATCAATGATATATCTCACCAATGTGTCAGCCTTCCAGAAATTTGGATGCGTCGCGACAGACCTGCATAGACATTCGCGAATCTTCGGCTTCTCCCCAAAGGCTCCGACCACCTCTAACGCGATCTTTCCAACACTCGATTTCCTTCCAATTGTCGGGACACCGGACGACGGCAAGTCTCCTGTCGTGCTCCAATAGCTCAGATACCGATGCATCTGCAGGACCATTAGGTTTCCAATTAGCATTCGTTGCCACAATGAGCTGCAAAGACCTGAGGCCCGAAAGGTTCTCTGAATAGCGTTTCAAATAATCTCTTATAGGGAGACAATTAAAAGCGAGGTGCGTGAGATTGGTGAAGTAGTGTTTAGGAAACTCGGGGTCTAAGCCTTGGTGAAGGCGGAGATGAGTGATTTGAGCGCAGAATCGCTTTCCGTGGGGCGCGGCCATCATCTGTCTCCAGCTGTGCCAGTTCTCGACGAGCGTGAGTTCGGTGCACTTTGTGTGTGAAAATGATGGAGAAGAACAGAGAAACGCGAGTGTTCTACTATTGCAGGATAAAGCTACCACGCTGGAGCATCTTGCAAGGATTGAATCAATCAACTCCCATTGCTCCAACCCTGCTCCATAGATCCAAAGATAACGCATGTAACCAGAGATTGTCGGCGATGTTGCGAGGAGTCTGTCAAAAGAACGAAGTTTTCCAATCCCCTCAAGGACCACCGGAACCACCTGCAGGCAGTGTACCTTGACTCGCAAATTGACTGTTTTTGAAACCAAAAGGAGAGATCTGTAAACTCCAGCCGAGCTCGTTGTAAAGCTTAGAATCTCTTGCAAGAGTTCTATGGGTAACTGTTCAAGCCCACTCTTTACATCGCGCGCTTCTCCAGGACGCGAATCTGTCATAGTGGCAAGAGAATGACAAAAGTTAAAACAAAACGATCTTATCATCAAAATCTTATCTCTGTGGCACATGAATGATGAATTCCCTAATTTATTTTTCCCTTTTCCCATAGTTATCACCCTCGATTTCGTGTCAAAAAAGCTCTGTGCGGCTTTAAACATTTTCTGCGATCTGTGATCCAAGTGTACCTCTGTAAATTTTTGACGTTCAAGGCCTAATTCTTGGTTTTTCTTATCACTGGCCCCGTCTTGAACCCAACGGGTGACTGATGGGGTTCTCAATGTTTCCTGAGGCTTATGCCCCGCTTTGGCAAGAACCCACTCTCATATAAAAGGCCTTACCTATCTTGGTTTGTCACCATCCCGTCTTCAACCATGCCCAGCAATCTTGACCTTGCTGTTCGCGCTCTCATCAGCGGAAAACAACCTCCTACGGTCGCCACAGTATTCGGCAGCTACATACTAATATCCGGACTTGATAACGAAGACGCTCATCGGTCTGTGCTGGCATTTGAACGTGCCTTGGATAAACATCCTCTGCGCGATGATGAGTTGGAGCCTGTGGTTGCGAGAGTCAGGAACGACTATTGGTACACGAAGCTTGGTGGTACCGAGGAAGGGGGTGGTGTTTGTCATACTTGCGAACACTGTGGGACATTGAGTCTTCCTAACCAGAAGCACAAACATAAAGGTGTCCCCAAGACGAGGACGACTTTAAAAGCTGGTGAGCTCCTCGTTCTCAGCAGTTTGACTCCGTTCAAGTTTTCCGACTTTAGGCAAACACAAGTTATGAGGAACGTTTTACGATCACTATCCTACTTAATGTTTTCTTGACGCCTCTCGTACTAGTATTTACATCACACGTATTATTTCAAACATGTATCAACGAAGCCTTCTCTTTCCCGAGATAAGCCACTCTGAGTTTCCTATTTTCCAATCTCTTCACTGTGATGACCTGCGGATCACCGGGAACAACATCAAGTGAATTATCACTCCACAACACTTCCGGCCCGTCTCCCTCGACACTGAACCACAAGCCTTTGACAGGGTACTGTACCGACACGGTAACCTGCTCCTCACTAAGCTCGACAGAGAGTTGGGGGTCGGGAACGGTAAGATATCGGTAGGGCTGTGGCCAGTCGGCGAAACGTGCTAAGACCTTTCCGTCGGAGTCGATCAATCGTGCATTCACGACGACCGAGTAGGACGATGTCCATACGGGGTCGCCTGATGGGGGTTCAATGTTGTCCTTGGGTGGACCAGGGCAGCGTATCGAGAGTAGCTCTGTAGACTGATTTGCAAGTAGTGTAACGTTGTGCCTCTCGCTATGTGTCCAACTAGAGCTGAGGTCATGACAAGTAAGCTCTAGCTTGACTGGACGGGAATGAAGGGTGGCGTTAGCTCCCCATACGTCAATTGTCGCGTCATGAGATTGCATGGCTCCGAATTCATAAAACTAAGGGGAAGGCATTCATACAAAACCCGACGTTAGCAATGATTTCGACTTACCTGGCGGGGACGATCATTGGCCCGATTCTTGATTACCTGAGAGAAGTCAGCCAGATATTGGAATTAGATATGAGGTTGTACTCACCGTTCTAAAGATACCAACGGCGATAGGAGCGAGTTGACGAGCGATGGTGAAGTACGATGGTTTGGGTCGAAGCTGCAGTGATTGTATCAAGGTTCATTCGTAATGGTAGAGCACATACTCACGAAGTAATCAGCAATGGCCCATGACGTGGCAGGCCAACAATCATTCAACTGCCAAACGAGGACACCAGAGGTCTGGATGGGTGACAAGTTAGCTACTCAGCGTGTCTCCGGGATAAAGACATACATATTCCTTTCCTCTGCCGCGCCATGCACGTCTCCAAGATCGATAAGCATAACTCACGGCCTCGGATTGCATGAGTTGGGTATTAAAGACATGACTGTAATGAACACGCGTGAGATAAATCAGGGACGCTCAAAAGAAGGATGGACACGCACCTATCCAGGTCAGTCGTCAACCTAAAATTTTCATTCATTACGATAGCGAACCGACGTTCAAAAGCACCAGCCTTCGTGTGCTGAGCCATCAACGTTGATTGTGAATACCATTGCGATTTATCCGCGTCATCCATCCAGTACGCGATCGTTCGCATATCCGGCATTGACGGGATTCCGAATTCACTAAAGAGGTTTCTCCCGGTTGACTCTGACGCGTAAAAAGTATATGAATTCATACCTTACAAAACGCCCACCACGCATGTCATAATCCTGATAAGGGTACTCCTTTCCGCCCCAGATATCCCACTGGTGAACATCCCCAATGGTGGGGTCGGCGGTATCCCAACCTTTGCCACCATAGGGAGAGCCACGGTGGTAAGGGATAGGCGGATCAGTCAGTTCTGCTACTATCTTGGGGAAGATGTGTTCGTAGAGAACTCTCGCAGGCAGGTCTTCGGCGTCTGATGGAGACGATTAAATAGGAGGAAAGATTGAGAGAGGTGTTCAGAGAAACGAACCTCCCCATTGAAGGACCATCTGGTAATCCTCATTGTTGCCACAAAACAGAGCCAATGAGGGGTGGTGCCGGAGCCGCGTCACGTTGTCCACAGCCTCCTTCTTGACACTCTCGACAAACTCAGGATGAGCCGGATAAACACCACACGCGAATTGAAAATCGTGCCAGACGAGGATGCCAAGTTCTATTTCAAATCAGCTTACGGAGTGATCGCTCTCAGATAACTTACCGTCACAGATGTCAAAGAAGATGTCTGGTTCGTAGATGCCGCCGCCCCAAATGCGTACCATGTTTTGGTTACCGTCGCGAAGAAGAGTGAGCCATGCTCGATATCGCTCCTTTGTGATTGTGGTCAAAAAATTGTCTGCCGGAATCCAATTAGACCCTGAATAGAGCTCAGCATTCAGTGGTAAATACAAAAAAACAATCATACCTCCTATAAAGATACGAACACCATTCACTTCAAAAAGGAACGTCGTGCCGGTCCCAAATTGATCAGGTTCAGCCAGAGGTTCCTGTATCAACTCGACGGAGCGGAAGCCAATCCGTTTCGTCTCTACATCTAGGACTTGCTTATTCTGAGTTATGAGATGTCAATAGGGATAGATAAATATACAAGAGAAAACTGACGGCGCCAACGAGAGCGACTGTCACAGTATACAAATTCTGTTCTCCATATCCAACAGGCCACCAGAAATTAACTTCCTCAGGTGACAGATTCCACTGCACTAGATCGCGGAATGAAGCGATACTGCCTTGTAGCCTCGCTAGTTCCCTTTTGATCTCTTTCCCAGAGGTATCTTTTAAGACAACCTCGAAACAACCTTCGTAGACAGGAGACCCCTCTAGAGTAACGTCGACCTTTAGGTAAGGGAAAGCAGCGCCAGTGACCTTGTCGAACGAAACAGAAGCATGTGTATGAACGTCTTTCAGCCGAGTAGAGTATGTCTTCAGAGTAATTGTGCGGTATGGACCGGCCGTCATAAGCTCCGGGCCCTGGAGGAAGATGTGAGTATGTTACGATGCTACAAGCACTATGACAAACCCAATCCCATCTTCGAATGAATGTGTCTGAGCATCGGATGTGAACAGACTCGCTGAGACTCACCGCCAATCATATTGTGCCTTCCGCACGTATACGCGGCTAGGATCTCCAAGATTCGTTGACCCGGCGCGCACTTTTCCATACTTTGCTTCTTCCTTCTTCGCCAGTGCCTTTGCCGACTTGAAATGGAGGAGTAAAATATTTGCTTCCCCCAGTGTGTGCTCGTCATCGGAAAGATTGATGACATGAGTATAGGTTCGGAACTGATTGTCCGTCGAGAGGATTTGTTTGCCGTTCTGGATGAAAAACAACCACATCAGTATTGCCTAACAAGACGCGTCAGTGTGAGTTCACCAAGTAAAGGTCACAGATTGTATCCAACCCTTCAAACGATAAAACAGCATGTTCATGTTCAACGGGCCTGTTGAAAGGGAAAGAACACTTGTAAAGCCATTCAACATCGCCGATCCCTGGAAAAAGTTGATCCTAGTCTTGCCAGGCCGTTATCGACATATGCTCTCACATTGGACTTTATGCTCGTTGAATCCGACGTAGGGATCAGGAATTAACCCTTCTGTGAGAAGCTCGACGTGCACCTCGGATGGGAAAGTGTGAGTCGCCCTCCAGCTCTCCTCAATGTTTCCGTGTGAAGGCAAGTCGAGTTCATCCTGGACAGATGATAACCTGGTGCTGCGCTGCTTCCAGAACCAGCCCTGGTTGAGCTGTATGGTTTGAGCCGTGACCATGGATGCTCTAGATCCACGCGGATGGCAAAAAGAAGGATGGATATGTTTGTATATGAAGAAAAGATACAACCACCGACCCAGCCCCAGAAGTCCGGGAAGCCCGGAATCACGGGCCGATGGCATGATCACGCGAAGACATTCCGCAGGTCAGTCGTTTCTCCGATCATAGGGTCATAATTCAAGTAAAGACTAAATACATGTCACAATGGTCTAAATAAAAGAATGGTCAATTGAGAAAAAGGTAGAAAAACGGACAGCGTACTTGACACTATTCATACAAAAATACATACGGATACAAATTGGACCGCTCCACTGGAAGTAAAGAAGGGTAGGCAACTCGGAGTAGAAAGTGCATGGAGAAGTTCACTGTGAATATTGATAAGTCAGCATGGGCGACAATTGCGTGATAAAAGATGCGTACTCGACAAGTAGGAGATGAAACTCATATTAGTACATAAAATTAGGCAGGTATAAGAGCGAGAGAGAGAAAGGATTGAAAGACTGTGAGGGGGTTGAATAAGTGACGACAAAGATCATTGATGATTTTGCTCAACGTACATGTCACATATAAGATGCGCTGGTTGAAGGGCCATAAGGGTCAAATGCGACATGAGAAGACTCTTTGGTCTTTTTCCGTCTTCGCCTCGGTTTCTTGGGAATAGGGGTAGCTACACCATATAGATGAGGTAAAACTTCATGGACAGAGAGTTATACAGACATACCTTCAACCTCATGAAGCTTCAGAAGCGCTTCCTCAAACCTATCCGGATCGTCGATGTACTGTTCGACAAGGTTGACGCAGCAAGGACAGCAGCGCTGCTTCCCGCCCCAGTCGAACATGGTCTTCCAATAATCGTGTCTGAGCTTCGCAACAAGCTTAGCGGATTCGGAGTTGACTTGGTCTTTGCAATCCGGATGTTTGTCCATAGCGCGCTCAAACGTCGTGAGGACATCCATGCTAGACTTCGTGAATCCCGCAACACGAATGTAGGCCGTCAAGACATTGGAAAACTTGACCTCTTGATTGGCAGCAAGAACGTCGGCCACAGCCCGTTGGAGATTGCTATGCATGACAAGGACGTGAAAGGAGTGTGCGCAACGCGTGCCAATCTTTACAATGTGCCAGAATAGTTGCCGAGCTAGGGACTTTTATAAATGATGTGATCAAAGGAAGAGAGACGACTTCGAAAAGCATGAGAATAACGCGAAATATTCCAGCAAGCTCGACAGAGAATATAGCAATCCGTGTTCTCTGGTGTCATTGCTTCTCGAAGCACTCCAAAATATAACCCCAGCGTTTTCTCGAGAAGCAAAGACCAGATTCAGGGTTTCCGAGATTGATGAACATACTAACCCTTGCGGAGTAAAGTGTTGTTTTCACCCAGTGGCGCAATCTGGTTGAGGGTGACAACAATTGAAATTCTGTCTTGGACGCAAAGAGTGGAATGGCGTGACACCTTCCGTCAGCCCATCACTCGTGTCACTGTGACATTCCTCGCGGTGGTTCCACGCGATTGCGTCACGTGAGCGTCTCAACCCGACCGCCATCACCTTGTTCCACAAAACAACGGTGGCTATCATTCTTATTGTTTGTGTGAGGGCTTCAAGCTCCGGCAGCGACAGGGCCTCCATAACTTCGATTATGCCTCTTGTGTTTGACTCTCCTCCCATTTCGACGGCGACAGCTCATCTGCTTACATTCCTTTTTGGTTTTATCTACGTTGGGTCTCTGTATGTCTCAAAACACGCGCGGCTCTCGTTCTCAAAGGACCGTGCGAAGAATTCTAATGGTACCCCATATGGGAAGCTCCAAAATGAGCGTTGGAGGGACGATTCGAGTGTCATCAAAGCGCGCCTACTTGCGGGCAGCATTGCCACAATTCTAAATTGTAGTCTTGTCTTTTATATCTTGTGGTCTGTACTTGATGACAGATCAGCCGTAAGTATCCCCATATTATAAGGTAACCTGCTATTAAAGAAGCTCGTAGCGCTTTAACGTGATTTTAGAGACAACTGTCGCACGTCTGGGCTTCAAAATATACCATTTGGATATGGACATAATACTTCCGCATCTTGTCACACCAGTCTTGTTCACTGGGCCACTGTTTGGCATGTACCTGGGAGGACATTTGCCTTTTCAATCCCGGTTTTACTTTCAAAGTGATGTCGTAAACAAATTTACGTCATGGATTGGAATAAGAAACTATGTCATGGTATGTCCGTATTTTTATACAGTATACTTATCTGGAGTCCACACGTACCATCTGTGTTTGAAATTTGACGCCTTCCATCCCAATAATACCACACTCACTGAGTAGCATCTTCACAGGCTCCAATTACGGAAGAGATCGTATTTCGTTCTTGTGTAATAGCTGTATACCACATGTCTGGTGCATCTGCCAATCGCATGATCTTCCTTGGCCCATTATCTTTTGGCTTAGGTATGCGAGACTTTCTTCGACTAATTGGCCCCGGGCCACGATTTGTACTTACTCACATATCAGCACATGTCCACCACGCATGGGACACTTTCAACCGATTTGGACGAACGGCCAGTGCCGCAAAACGCGCAATAACTATGAGCCGTGCGTAGACATGCTTCCTGATCCTTTTCTATCTTAACTTAGATATCTCGATCTGTAGTATTCCAGCTGGCGTACACGACACTATTTGGCTTCCATTGTTCTTACATGTTTCTTCGCACAGGATCCGTGTATCCTTCTATTACTGCGCACATCTTCTGCAACATCATGGGTCTCCCTGAGGTCTCGTGGGAGCTGAGAACATACCCAAATCGCAGGAAAGGTCAATTCTTCTTTATTCACGAAACGCGATGAGCGCTGCGACTGACGTGGCTTTAGCGATCTTATTCATGTATACATTGGGAATCGTAGGGTTCGTGCGGGTCCTTGGACCCTGGACAAGACTAGGCGGAATGTACACGTTCTGGAGCGCCCGTCCTTATACCAATATGTCCTATTAATGCCATCTTAGGCTCACGGAAGGAATTAATTTAGATTTGCTTCATCAGCTGTGTGGATATAATAATGTATCATTAACATGGAGCTGCGTGTATATAATTCGGGGGCATTAAATCCAGTGGACCGTACTGTGCGATGTCAAATAAAAATTCAGGTACCTAAGCTGCTCTCGAAGCTCGACGTTTAAAGATTGGGTCTTATGGTCCAGGGCCATTCCTTGATATGGGATCAGTCTCGAGTATCAAAATTTTCAAGCGAGTGTTCTGACAGAACGGGCGATAGAGTGCGTAAGTATTTGTCGAACCCGTACTGTGTTGCACGTCAAGATTTGACGTTGAAATCCGCCATTTTACTGTTCAGTCGACGATGTACATGAAACGTTGTAGAGTTTCACTGTGCCCGAGATATATTACGACGTTTATGTTCATGAACCTCGCCAGAATGCAACTCCATGACTCGGCCCAAACTTTACCTTTGATATGGGCAGTGAGACTTCATAGCATGAGTTTTATCAGATGAGAGACGGATGAAGCTTGAAAGCTTATGCGCGCATCGCCCGAAGCTTGGGAATTTTTTCTAAGGATGAATGTTAATCTCACGCCTCAACTCGCAAGGTAAGGTCCGCCCGAAGTGTAAAGCTCCAAGGCATGAGGCTGGGATTTTTAGTCACTGAAGCTCTGGTGTCGATCATCCTATTAATGTCCAATGACCCCAACGGTTTCCGGATTCAATAAGTTTAAGGGTGTATCTTTATCTGTGCTTCTCGGTTCATTCCTTTGAATTATCGCAAAAGAAGTACCGTAGGCGCAGCATGGTTCTCGCTGTGACGACCAAAGTGTTCACAGCTTCTATGTCCTGAAGGGTCCATGAGATCATCGGGAAAGTCAGCAGCACAGGGTCGACGTTTGAAAGGCATTCTGGATGGAGCTCGGGCGTTATGATTTCCAAATTCTATTGCATGCACAACCCAATATCCATAACCAATGTCTACGCTCAGTGAGTATGGTTCTTGTGGTGCTCTGAATCTAGAGTCAGCACGCAAAGTGTCCAAAGTGGGTAAGATCAACATACTCAAGTGCACTGTGACGCGTATTCAGTATTGACACCAACATCAAAAAGCATGAAGACGCACTGTTGTAGTCCAAGGTGTAACCAATAGCAAAGAGTCCAACAATCAGAGCAACGATAGGCTTGCCCGACGCGTTTGCTCCACTGAAGAAACGAGCCTTGATACCACCGACACGAGGGGTAGCCTGGCCTTTTGGAAGCTTGGAGTAAAAGTCGACCAGAGGTCCAAGTTCGTTGCCCGATCCACCAGACTAAGGAAAAATTTCGTCAGGTCCTCCGACATAAAGATCTACATAACATTCGACACTTACAACGAGCTTTGGAGTGGCAATCTTGGGGGGGATCAGCCCCTGGAGCTGGCGGCGGACGAGGGAGGCGTGCATAGTAAGAAACGGTTTGTTGTTCGGGGTGGGTCGGACGTTCCAAAGGCGGGTTGACGTTGCTTTGGTTTGTCACGTGGCTTCCATCAACCAACCAAACCACAAGATTCCAAGTGAGCTTTAACCTCGGACCATTACTTGACGTTGACTTGACGAGCGGTTTTCGACTACTTACCGAAATCTATGCACCATTAAATTGGTTCTGGACTACGTCAAGGTGAGAAAGGGCAGGATAGACCTCTCCACCTAGTTTCAATGGGGCACGCTAGTTGCAGTCCGACATTGTGCTCATTGATGGAGCTGGCCACAAGAAGTGAGTGAGCGACATACCTCGTTGGGCTCATAAACACAGTGAACGAGCCTTCGTCCCCCTCTTTTGGAGTATATTCGAAGCCATCAATGTCTTCTGTGACAATTTCTCGGTTGGTAATGAGAAAACCTTGGTCGTAGACCATGTACGAGATTATCATGACTTGGTCCATGGCCTGGTCAGGAAATTGAGCGGCGGTTCTGTCGTAATATTCGTGGACCATTATATCCCGGAAATTTCCCGTACGGACTGACAGGCCGACTTACGACAAATGTCATACTATGTCAACACAAATTGACATTGGGATCGTGCATTACGGCTCAAAATTGACAGTTTATTGGAGCTGCCATTGTGAGTTTTCTTCTTCCAAGTTCTGAACCAGATGGAACTTAGAAGTTTCATGCTTTTGGTGTATAGGTAATGGAAGAGATTTGTCGACAAGACTATTGCTTGATTAGGCCTGGCTATCTTTTCAGAAGTTAGACTTGAGGCTCTTGCCGGTTCTGAGACTCGTTGAAATGACTGGGCTTACTGTTTTATCAGACGGCTCATGCTGATAAAGCTGGCATCACTTGCTTTTCTTTGTTATACAAAGGAGGATTTGATCATCTCAGGTCTGAAAAATGACCTGTACCAGCGAGAGCTCGCCTTGTTTATTTGGTTGCGGTTGAAATGCTTGAGGGTATTTCGCTCCGGCCATAAGTAGACCAGCGATAGACCCATTTTGTTTTTGCGAGCTTGTTCTGGCCGGGCGGACCTTCAACTAACTCCGCATCACTCTTCAGGTGTGGGATTGGACCGGTCGCAGCCTGTTCCGCCCATTATTTGCATAGGACAGAGCCAATGTATGTAAGGATATTGGAAGCTGTCCATGTTATCGCGTGACCTTGGATTTCTTGGCTCTCTGTCGTCATTTGCATATCTGTCTTCCCGGGTTCATGGCTCCATACCTAGTCCATCCCTCATCAAACTTTGTCAAGGCTCCAGGCATCGCACATGTCCATCCTGATTGACCAGCAGCCATACCTGAAGTGTTCGGAGGAATGACATCATGTCCCGAATGGTTCGAAAATTCGCCAAATATATGTAGTCGGTCCTGTTTCCACCCTGAACAGCTAAACAGGTACTTCACAGAAGAGGTCACCTGCATCGGCAGTTCGGCGAACGTAACCTTTTGTGGCCGCTGCACGTCCGATTATTATCCTAAAATAATTCATACTATGTAGAAGCGATGCTCGAGCTTCAGAAATTCTAGGTACCGTAATGCTTACGACAAGCATTGGTCTATTGTACGTTCGCCATACTGAGATATGCTTGCGTCATCGCAAGGCACGAATGGCGCGTCATATAACATTATATGGGATATACATAAAGTACAGGGATATCAGAAGTATGCTGGGCAACGGTCAATCAATCAGACTAAGACTTTCTCAGGTGTTGTTTGTCCCGAATGTGCGGTCGAAACGACCTGCAGCGCGTTCCTGCGCTAATCGACACTGGAAGCAGTACTCATCGACAGTATCGACGTCTTGTTCAATTTGTTCACCGTACACCTGCGTGCCGCAGGTCCAGACATCAGATATTGGTTCGAGAAGAGGAAGGGCGAGAGGGCAAACGTTATAGCAACGGCAACTTGGCGGCCTGCATTCTGGGGGGTGGAAATGGCTTAACGAGCAGCGATACGAGTTGCAATCCATAATAGCGACAATCATATGTCGCTGGAAGTGCTATTCATGGTGAGAGTAGAGCTCAACGAGAAGTTTAAAATTAATAGGTGCTGGTCAACGAACCCCGCAGCGTTTCCAACGTGTTCCTTGTCTGCCAAGGATGATCAGCATAGATACCTGCAAGCCACAGACCACCCACGCAAGTCGTCGGCACATGATCTTGAGGAATATGAATAGGATATCAAGAAATGGAGTCTTTCTGTGTGAATGGAAACGAGGGGGGAAGTTGACGATCTTTGGATCCTGCGATCTATTTATCACTTTTGCTCCGAGCCCAAGCGCGCGGCTTAGATTCGCGAGTGGAACCCATCATGCATCAGTATAGCCACATCCGTTCTAGAGAGTAACCAGTTCAGTTACGTGAGATTTAACGCATGTGTTTAGCGTTTCCTTCGACCCTCCGCTTCAATAATATTGCACATGTGACCAACAATTATATCCATTGAGTGACATTGTTCTATGCATGGGTTGGACTGAGAACCAGCGCTTGTCTGCCAAATCGAGATTTAACCCGTGTGTTCTATCTCCTCCCAGTTTGTCTAGGCCTCGAGACGCCAAAAAAACTTTGAGTTTAGGATCCAGACACATGGATTCGTTTTTTTGAGATAACAAAGAAGATCTGAGGTGCGGCTATTCCGATCTGGTACATATTTGATACTGCTCAGCTCAAGAAATTGTCAAGATACATACATAGATTTTGGGCTTCCTTACATCAAAGTTTAAACTGGGTTTCAACAGTTTTCCGGGGGTCACCACGAAGGAATGGAAGACCCATGCTGGGAATGAATGGCGGGACATCACGTGAAGGTCCCTTCCACCCGGCCAAAGTTCCGGGCCCCCGTTGCGCAATCGCTTGCGTAACCATGGCTTCAAACATATTTGTATGTTTGTGGCGTTTCCTCCGCGTACAATGATCAGGAACAAAATGAGGCACGAGCAATGTCTCGCCCAGGTCTCTCCCTTGCGGAGTTCCTAGATGCTGGAAATGACGTCGGCCCCACGTCTGTCAGTTCTTTTCTCTATCTCATGGGATCATGCACACTGGAAAGGTACTCCCTGGTACCTCGCGATGACAACGGTCCGACCCTTGTTGCTCATCTCAAAGTCAGAAGTTCCATCAGAAAGATGAGCCATGTGCCATTTGTCCTCGACCCAGGGGTACTTGCCCAGTTCACCACAGGTCAGACTGACGAGTATTTCGTTTATTCATTCTTTTTCTCTGAATCAATGCGCACTACCACAAACTTTCTCGTCAACAGGTTGAATATGCTACCGAACAGGAAAGCGATGAGTGAACAAGTGAAGATGATTACGTTATAGGGCATGCTGAAGTCTGGTGTAGCAAGATCGACGAGAAGTGTAGGGGTATATAGTCGACGGTTCGTATTCAGAAAACCAGTTTGGTTGGCTTCGACCAAGGTGAAAACTGCGGGAGGTAAGTCCCATCCTCTTTGTGCGTCTGGAGGATGTTCGGTGTACCGAAGGAATGACTTGGCAACATCCATACTTAGGTCCAAGGTAACACCAGAGGGGACAGAAAGAACACATTGAAAAGTCGCAGGGCGGGCATGTGGCACCGCGGGAATATAGGTCATTTCCGACATTACGCCATCTGTCAATTGGTATTATGCTATTAGGCATCAAATAAGCAGACTGCGCTTTCAAGTGCACTTACCGTTCCGTGTGACATCAACGTGTATCTTTAGCGTGTGAAGGAAGAACTGGATGAGCCAGGGCATGGTCTCCAGATAAACGACACGGAGCGGTTCAGCTTGATGGTTGGTCAACTTGACAGAGAGCTGGCCATGAGCCTGACTCGAGCCGTGTAGGGTCCGCCGCACAGACAGCGATGTAAGAGGAGCATCAAAATCGTTGGCTACAAAATATGGGCTCAAGTATCCGGCAAAAATATAATATTACTCACGGTATTGGAAATCTCCTGCGAAGCGGAGGCCAACATCGAGAGGTATGACAGCTGGAATCAATTTAGGTGAGTTGGACACGGCTGGCGACCTGTAATCGAGACCTACAATTTGAAATATCGAAACTAGCAAGACCTGATACAACTGAAGAAGGTTCTGGCTCAATAGCATACGCTGCAGAGGTTGGTAGAGTAACGACAACTCGGCTCGACTGAGCAACAGGACACGTCTTTTCAATTGTACGGTCAAACAAAGTCCGGAAAGACCAATCTACGGCAACCTATCAATGAGGACGATTGATAGAGTACTCAGAAGAATCTCACCCTGCTTCCTTCCAGAAGACATACGCAGAGGATCTGAGATGGTTTGGAACGTTAGCCGAATCTCAACACCCTGATTCTCGCGCCATAACACATGCACGCCCATTCCATGCCAGTCGGCGTCGAAAAGACGATGGGGATTCAACAGGCTTGCTATACCCGACAGAGACTTGCACGGAAGGAGTTTGAGGAATGGTGTCAGGTTCTCCGTACACACGTTCTCTGAAGGCAGAGAGGCATGTCGAATCTGATGTGGAATCCCCCAGTCTGGCAAGTGTCCTTCCGGAAGGAATGATCGCGCTGGAGAGGTTGTTCTCTGTTCATCGATAGAGCCGAGTGATGCACAGAATAAACCAGCCAATGCATTCCGAAGGCCTCTCCATCGTTCATCGATGCTTCAGGAGTTGTAAATAACTTGTAAGGAGTTAAAGAAACACATTTTTGTGGACAAACCTTGATTGAGGACTATCCCCCATCCACGTCCATAGTTCTGCGCCCGTTCCTACACCAGATTCTTCAGGATAGCCCCAGCGGTCATAGTTCCATTTTCCAGCGTTCAAGGAAAGGTGGAGCTCGGTCACAGCGTATTCTCGAAGAATTTGACCAAGAGCTAACGGAAATACAGTGTAATGTTGAGCTACAGATGATGTATATGAGCTTTTCAAAGTACTGACTCGGTATAAAACTCACAAACATCGTCTGTTCCGAGGCTTCGAGGATCCCGTGGTGACGCTCCTTTCAATATACTTGTAAAGGAGAATTTCGAAGCAACTTTGCCATCACGCAGGGATTTCAAGATAAGTTCCTCATCGAATTGTTCCCATTTAGAGTAGCCAAGCGTTGAAATAAGCAGAAAAGAGCCTAAGAGCAGCCTGGCTAGCCAGCCAGCTTGCATTCGTGAATAAACACCAGCAGCGACGCAGTCTAGTCACGCGTGACATTCATTTTGGGACAACTTCGGAGAAGTGCGTTTCTATAGTGTTAAGTATATCTTGACATTAACCTTTCTATCCGCTTAGGAAACGTCATTACGCTGAAATAACCGATATATACACTGTGAATTCCGAATCGGAGGTCAGAGGTTGAACTGGTAATCTTTTACCGATCTTGCAATTCTCCCCACGGAAGCCGAACCCCGGTATACTTTTGCAATTTCAAGTTCAATAGCCAACGTGAAAGGCTTCGAAGCTCGTCACAATACAATTACCGGCTGAGAGCTATGGCTTCTATCTCGTTGAAGACATTCATTGTCGAGCCCGATGACTCTTCAGAACTGTCATTTCGTGCCGCAAGGCGCGTTATCTTCAACGCTGATGTCCTTAAAGCTACCAAACTGTGCACCGGAGACATTGTGGCTTTAGTCAACGGGGTTAACCCAAACTCTCGAAAGGTATACAATAATTGATGATCCTTTGATACAGTCGCTAATTCAGGATTGATAAGGGCGTTGCTGTTGGAATTGCGTGGCCTTCCCTTGAAGTAGCCCAAGAATGTAGGTTGATGTATCACATCTCTTCCTTCCTAGTTCCACGCCTCATGACGTTCTAGCTGTTTTGGTTCCTACTTCTCTCCGACTGACGGCCCGGCTTCAAGCTGGTGAGCAAGTGCAGATTTACGCGTTGTCCGGCGCTACGTCTCCTAAATTGCCACCTGGCCTCCCGACACTTCGGAACCTGAAAGAAGCAGGCACCATATGCTTAAAAGAAATTTCTTCGCCCCCGAAAAGCGTCACGAATGAATCATCTAGAACCAAACGAGATTGGCTCAATCTGCTACTCCGCGAAAGTCTAGGTACGTTAGGCTTGTCTCTGGAGTAGATTTTTTCCTGTACTGATTCACGGACGTTCCCCGTACAGTCGATCTTAAGTATATTACATGCACGCAGATCTTGGAAGTGACTTACGAAACACGGAAGCGTCAATTTTTGGTCGTTTCAATTTCCGCCAATCAATCTAAACCAGAACATGATGAGGACCTTTCACATGACCTAGAGTCTCTTTCTATAGATTCACAGTCACGACTTTGGACCGTTGGTTGGGACACAGTGGTCTCGGTATATGGGACTGATACATGCGATGTGGCGCCTTCTCATAAGGTAGTTTTCAAGACTTGAAGCTCGTAAACCATCACCGATCACATCCCTCTAGCAAGAAGTCGAAGTCTTGTCCCCTACTTCCGCTAATGATGCGTATGCATCAGTTGGTGGCCTGAATAAACAAATCCAACAAATACGCGACCTCCTGGAGATACCACTCACCCGCCCTGAACTTTTCCGCTACTTTGGTCAATATCATCTCTTTTCACTGTTGGAATTGGTAAACTTATATCACAACTAGGCCTAAAACCTCCACGGGGAATTCTTCTACACGGACCACCTGGTACTGGTAAAACACATCTGGCGCGCGCTATCGCGTCGTCCACGAAGTCTTCTGTTCTCGTTATTAACGGCCCCGAGCTTTCGTCAGCGTATCATGGCGAAACCGAATCAAAGCTTCGCGATGTCTTCCGCGAAGCACACGAAAAAAGTCCTTGCATCGTCGTTTTAGATGAGGTCGACGCGCTTGTACCCAGACGTGAAGAGGGTGCAGGAGGGGAAGTGGAGAAGCGGGTCGTAGCAACACTTCTAACTATACTCGACGGTATGGAAGAAGACGGTGGCGAGGAGAGAAGAGTCGTTGTAATTGGGACAACTAACCGTCCAAACGCCATAGACCCTGCTTTGCGTCGCCCAGGGAGATTTGATCGGGAAATTGAGATAGGTGGGTATTCAATCAAGTTATTTTAATCTCCTCGCTTGACATATCCTAGGGATACCTGACGCCGAAGCCAGACTTTCTATCCTCACTGTGTTGCTGGCAAATACCCCTCACTCAATTTCACAATCGGATCTACAAGCATTCTCGTCCAAAGCCCACGGCTATGTTGGTGCCGATCTTAGTGCTGTCGTCCGGGAAGCAGGCACTATTGCCATCAAACGTTGGCTTGCTAGTTCCGAAGGCCAAGCAAACCCCAGTACTACACCCGAACTAAGATTGACCCTCGAGGATTTGGTCGCTTCCATGCCGGCCGTCCGTCCATCCGCGATGCGGTCTTTATTTGTAGAAGCTCCACCGATCCGGTATTCTGACATCGGCGGACAGGCCCTCGTGATCCAAAAGTTGCGTGAGGCTGTGGAGTGGCCATTGTTACATCCTGAAGCCTTCACGCGGCTTGGTGTCCGGCCTCCTAAAGGCCTCCTTTTGTATGGACCTCCGGGTTGCAGTAAAACGATCTTGGCTCGAGCTTGTGCGTGTGAGAGTGGGGTTAACTTTGTAGCAGTCAAAGGACCAGAAGTAAGGTTCCTTGCTTCGCCTGATATGATCGTTATTTATCGCTCTTTCTTCTTCCTTCACAGCTATTGAATAAGTTTGTAGGCGAATCGGAGCGTGCCGTAAGGGAAATATTCAGAAAAGCTCGTGCGGCTTCTCCGTCGATAATATTTTTTGTGAGGGATAATGCCACCTGATAATTTATTTACTGAACCAGTTTAGGACGAGATTGACGCTCTCGCTGCATCGCGAAGCTCTGACGGAGACACAGGAAATTCCCATGAAGGCGTCCTTACTAGCCTTTTGAACGAGATGGACGGTGTTCAGGAGCTCGTTGGAGTCACAGTTGTCGCCGCTACCAACCGACCCGAATCTATCGTTCGTTTCTGGAGTCCTTTCTTTGTTGAACACACAAACTGATCAGAAGGGTTAGGACTCCGCGCTCATGCGACCTGGACGTCTTGATCGACTTCTGTATGTTGGGCCACCTGACCACGCAGCTAGAGTGGAAATTCTCAAGATCAGAATGAAGTCTATGACGGTTGAGCCGGGCATTGACATGGAGTTGTTGGCGAAGCTTGTGAGGACTGCTGACCTACCTCGTGACGATGCTCGCTCATCTTTGTGTGTGATTTAGACAGAAGGATGCTCTGGCGCTGAAATTACCGCCCTCTGTCAAGAAGCCGCAATTCTGACAATGCAGAAAAACATCAATGCTCCTTATGTAAGTGCTATTGGATATAGCTCCGAACTCTTTCACTTACCGCTGAGACAGGTACCGCACGACGCCTTTTATATTGCGGCCAAGGCTATAAAGCGTCAGATAACGCCTGTCATCCTACAAAAGTTCCGTGATTGGACGGAAAGGACACAAGGGCGTATAGCATGAGACATGCAGTGCTATGTACGATACTCTTCACAATGTTTTCTATCTTTTCCTATCGCGAGTCTTTTCACAACTGACGGTGGGGGTTCTTGTGTAGTACATATCAACACTTCCACTTTCGACTGTCTATAATGTCAGGATGTCTTGGGTAGACTGACCTATTGGTTTGACGTTACCTACGTTTTCCATTTGGAATATTGATTGCCATTATGCAAATTTCACCAGTGTCTTTCGTTGGATTATTAACCATTTCGGCTTGGCTCCAACTGAAGTTTTCCTTACAGGCTACTGTATGCCACATATTTATTTGACCCCTGGTAGGTTCCTCTTCTATCACCCAGTAACGTTAGTGCGATCGGCGTATACTCCTAAATTTGCCAAATTTCAGGAGGATATGAATTGGTCAGGTTGATTTCCCTTCAAGCTTGTTCTGAAGGACCTCACAGTCACGCTTGACATCCTCGATCTCAAGCTACTATTTTCGGCGTCTCCGATCTATTTGATACTGGACGAATACATGACAAGGCTTAAGAGTTAGGGTAGGTTGACTGACGGTCGGTCCAATATTTTACACAGCATACGAGCCATACGTATCCTCGCGATTACATGAGGGTACTGTTATCCAGGGGTAAGTGAAGGATAAAGCTTAAAGTGCTATTTGATCTCTTCGTGCTCGTACATATGTGTTTGCGTAGGCCGTGCGATGATGGTTGGAAGGATATGCAAGTCTAGGACAGACATCGATGCAGCTGTCGACTCAGAACAAAAGCAAACATGGTGGGTGCCGGTCTGTTCAAGCCTAGGAAATCTGAAGCTATAATGGGACAGATTGTCTGTCGGTATGATGTGGGCTAAAAATGCACTGTGGCTGAGTACTCAATCTGTGAATGCTTGAACGACACTTGCAAAAATGTCAGAAATTTCGTTTGACTTTTTCTTATCAACTTTGAGCCAACAGACTTGTAGTCGCCAGCTTCACCGCAGATGTCTTTATCATAAATTGTTGCTTCCGGCCTTACGGAAGGGCATAGAAGTTCGACTCTCATAATGGGTTGTTACAATTTATATATGCCTATCAACTTGAATTAGAGTAGGTCTCTTCCCATGACTGATCTCAGCCAGGAAGAGTACAGATTCTTTACTCGTCAAGGACTCATTGGAACGGCAAGGTGTCTGCGGAATAATCGAAATTTCTAGCGAGAAGGCTGAGTTTTCAGACGGTGTATTGCCACTGGGTCAGGAGAGAAACGATGTACCTGTTGTCTTTGATATCCCTCTTGCACGAGTGCTTTGCGTCGGTTTAGCTCTGCAATATAGACGGGGTCCTTGGGTGCGCGCCTGAACAGCGCCAGCAGCCCTGGGCTGTGCTTTGGCGCTTCATTTGTCGTCGTTGTGACCATTGTGCACCTGCAGAGAATGTGTCTGTGTGGCTGGGCGGAATACTTAACAATAATGGGAGGAATAAAGATGCGTTATGGAGTAAAGCGAGATATCTATGGCGAAGACACTCACGCTGCAGATGAATATTCGGGTCAAGAAAATGAATGTGGTTGAGAGTGAGACGGGGGCCTATACCTGCCTTTTATTATGATTGTTCCTTTCAGCCACAACGTTAACCTCGAGATTCACTCTCACAAGATATTCTTAAGTTCCAATTGTTATCATTTTATACAACGTATGTGTAAAGAAACTATGATACTGTCGGGACGTCGTATAGTAGCGGAAGAGATGCTTTTGACCTAGAACTCGTGCGGCTTGAAATTGGAAACAATCAACACTTACACTATATTACATTAATTTTTTCAGTACAGCATCCAAGGACAATCGTGTACGCTACACTGGCAGCGTCTTTGAAAACCATCGAACGATTTGTTCGAAGGCCGCTTCGTAAGCTTCTTTCATCTTTGTCACCGTTAGGTCTGGGCTACAGGCGAATCCATGTGAGGTGCCTATGTCGATCGGCACATCAATGTCAAAAAGTGCGGTACAAGATAAAGTCAAGACCACTACCTTTATAGTCTATAAATTCGTGTTTGAGATTTCTTCTGCGTCGTATTACTGCCTCAGTTTTTCTTCGAAGAGACCGAGAGAAAAACTCGTCGTCTGGGAGATGTTCGTTTCCTGTACAATTGATCCGGAAGTTAAAGCACACCTTCGGCACATATCCACGCGGAGGGAATCTAACAGTATCATGAGTGCTTAAGCCATGGACCTGAAGCCAGGAACATACCCTTATTGCTTGAACTTCCGGTAGTTTGAAATTCCGAGGATGGCAAACAACCACACTTTGAATCCAATCTGTGGACGCCAGCCGTATGGCTGTAGAGCCGCCTGAGCAATACCTAATCTCTATTGGGAGATGGTCGCAGAAAAGAAATATCTCGCTCAGCGACGTACCCGACAGCACCGATCTTCAAGTAATCTTTCTCATCCTGAAGTGCTTTGATGAACTGGAGAGGTCTCAATAAGCAATCAAAGAACGGCACGAGTTCTTTTGATATACATTCGACAATCTTGCGTCAACTACTGCAGGCCGATTTCTAATTAATTGTGGAATTCGGCAAAGTTTTGCTCTGATCCACTCATAGGCTGCCCAATTAGCGCCGACTGCAGGGCGCAGACGGCGATGAGGGTATACATTCAGTGGCGGTCCTACGATCATACGTCAGCTGGATCCAAGTGCAAGCTCCACGCACGGCATACCTTGAAAGTAATCTGGCACCCAAACATCACAATCAAGTCGTATGGCTAGATTGTCGGCCAGGATCCGAGAATGTTCAAATGGGATATCTGTCAAAAGTAAGATTGCTCGTTCAGAATGTTCGTCCTTGACGTCAATATTTGGTGACGGAGAATAGTAGGCGCCATGTGTGCTGGTGTACCCCGTGGGCTCACACTGAGAGAGATCGAGAGTTGCACTACCGGCACAGCAGCTCATCAGAAGAACAAGAGGATGAAGGTGGTTTTGAGGGATTTAATGGTCACAAAATGTCGTTCAACGAAAACAGAATGAGCGGTGTTTCACGTCATATCTATCTGATAATAAGTCCGACTCCATGCAAATCAGGTTTCCCAAGACACAAACTGGGGATAAAAAGCCCGAGATGATCAACTGGACAACAACGAACTGCTTGTGACTCTGAGACTCTGAGTCGAGAATATTCGGGTTGTGATTTAGCCTTACGTCATCACTTGGTTCTACCATGTAGTTTGCCAAAACTATATACTCTTCTCTCCTTTTTCGCTCAGTAACTGTGTATATCGTATGTGGGTGAACATACCTCGTGGCCAACTCGTCACATCACTGATTAATGGACAGCCTTCTGTAGTACAGTACAGCCTCCAACACACAACAAAGCTTAAATATGTATCTCCATCCATTGTTGATTGATCTTGACTTGAGAGAATGCGAATACATGGACGTCTTGATCAAATCTTGGAAACCTTGAGTTACGCGAGGACTTTGCGAGGACTTGTGACGCGGGTATCGGTCACGTGTACATTAGGGCAGGCATTTTCGCGGATGTAAATTGCCGTGACACGTGTGCCCTACTTTAGCCAAGAACCAAATCCTTAGAATAAGACCTTTTAACCGGGATATGCGTATGATTTTGTAGCTCTCTATGTGTCGGTGATGAAAATGGCGAAGGAAGACTATGTATGCTACCGCCAAAGTACGGGCAAGAACAGATAGAGATCACTACTAACAGTGATATATGGACGTGAGTACAGCCCCTGAGAAAGATTTATCACTTTACTGGTCAGCAAAGTCGTTTTTCAGAGTATCATTCTCAGGAAATCGTTACAAAGTGACTTTAAATCACCGAGCTACCCACCGCCGTTCACCAGGTGACCACTTTCAAATGGTCCATGGGTATTACACATAAGGGCACTATGTGAACGAACTATGATTTTCCCTCCATTTTCACTTGCAACAATGTACACCACTTCCTCAGTGTTTTTGAAGACATTGGCGGACGCTGGGATTACCCACGCTTTCGTGAACTGGGGTTCTGACCATCCTGCACTTCTGGAGGACTTAGAGCGGCAGCGCATTGAAGGTGATGGGAGAACAAAACCAGAGATAGTAACATGCCCCAATGAGATGGTTGCACTAAGTGCTGCGCAGGGATACGCACAGGCCACCGGGAAGCCTGCTGCTGTGATTGTGCATGTCGATGTTGGGACTCAAGTGAGTGTTTGATCTCGTCAATCGGTTATGATTCCGTGTTTACAAGATGTTGCCTAGGCGCTCGCAGGAGCAGTCCATAATGTTGATCGCGGCAGGACCCCTGTTTTAATCTATGCAGGAGCTTCTGCTTCCAGCACCGACAAAGAACTGAAGGGAGCAAGGAATGAATGGATCATGTGGATGCAAGGTATTGATTTTCTACGAACGTGAATTCCCACCGTTCAATGCGAGAAGATGTACCCGATCAGTCTGCCATCATTCGGCAATATATGCGGTACACAGCACAAATATCTAGTGGTTCGACTGTGTCACAATACGTTGGTAGGGCTCTACAAGTGTAAGCTTGTTTGGAATGTGCCTAATGATTTCTGTTCACATTGTCTGGCAGCGCGACCAGCGATCCAAAGGGGCCTGTATATCTATGGGCTCGTCGGGAAGTCATGGAGGAAGAAGTTTCCTTACCTTCAAAGCCTCTTGACTTCCAACAATGGCCTGCAATAGAACCAAGTGGCTTATCTCCAGCAGGTCAGTTGACTCTTCTGGCCAACCACTGTACACGCAACTCAGCCTTCCCCCAGCCGCATTGCAGATTGCCTCTGCGCTCCTCGCATCTAAACACCCGTTGATCATCACTTCCTTCCTTGGACGCAATCCAAGCGCTGTCCCCGCGCTCATTGCCCTCTCCACACTCCTTTCCATTCCCGTCGTCTCAACCTGCCCAAGCGCCGTCAACTTCCCATTCTCGCACCCATTCTTCGCAGGCGTGTCATTCCTCGCCCCAGGCGCGCACACTCCACACCTTCCGGCGGCAGACACTATCCTCATTATCGACTGCGATCTCCCCTGGATTCCAGCGAATAACGCACCGTCCCCTAATGCGCGTGTATTCGTGCTCGATAGTGGTGACCCGCTTAAAACTACCACTGGGTTCTGGCATGTTGGTGCGGAGATGATGTGTCGTGCTGATGCGGAGCGGGCGCTCGAGCAGATCTTAGAGGTTGTGAAGAAGGGTGACAAGCAGGGCAAGAACTTGGATGATCCGATTGTCAGCAAAGACGTGGTGACGCGTGGGAGGTCATTGAAGGTTCGCCACGAAGAAATGGTACGGGAGCTTAATGAGGCAGAGGCGACGTATCCTGAAGTCGAGAGGGCTAGTAGTGTGCTGGGGGCAACGATGACTGTTCCTAATATACTTGGGGTACTCCGGAAGGTCATTCAGAGTGCAACATCGAGTCATGGTCACGCCCCTCGGACGTTGTTTTTGAACGAAAGTATCAGCAACTATCAAACGGTGTGGATGCATCTGAGACCTGAAGTGTCTGGTAGTGTAATTAGCTCAGGAGGGTCCTCGTTGGGATGGGCTCTCGCAGCTGCCGTTGGCGCTCATCTTGGAGGGGAAATCAAGGAGAAGAATGAGGGAAAAGGTTATGATTTAATTGTGGCAATTGTCGGCGATGGCTCGTACATGTTCGGTGTGCCAAGTTCGGCGTATTGGATGGCGCGAAAGTATAAGACGGTAAGCTCTCGATCCAAGTTCATACGGACCGGATTGAAACAGTTCCTGACTTTTCAGCCCTTCCTCACGATCATTCTGAACAATGGCGGGTGGAAGGTCAGCCCTTTTCCTTATAATGATCGTTTCTCATAGACCCATGTAGTCTCCTAAACTGTCGATGCTTGGAGTTCACCCCGATGGTCATGGAAGCAAGGCAACTGGCGAGAAGCTTACTGTAAGCTTTGGTCCCAATTGCCCAGACTATGCACAGATCGCGGCCGCGGCTTCCGCAGGTTGGGCATGGGGGAAAAGGGTTGGCGTTGCTGGTACCACGGACAGTGGAAAGGAAGGGTTAAACCGCGTCATTGAACAGGCTGTCAAGATTGTCCTTGAGGAGCATCGATGCGCTGTTGTTGACTGTGTCATACAATCCATCTAAAGTGAGCTTCCTGAATATAAGTGTATACTCTCTCGCGAATGGTTGACGTCCGCCGCTTAGTTTCAGGATTTGAGTGTGTTGTGAAGCATGCGTCTCTAACGTGTGGTTAACAGACGTACACCTGTCAATTACAACTAGCTTCGAAAGATTTGGCTCATCATCAGCCGAATAGTGGGGAGCACCTATATGTACTGTACTGTACTCATCATATCCTCAGCTTGCGTGACTGGCTGATTATGAACACTACTTTCTTCAAAGTAAGACCTCCTGAAACAGGCCTTGATCATTGTTGACGCAGGGTCAGACCGTTCTCTCTCCGACTCTACTAGAATCAAATCAAACATTATATGATGCATCCAGTACTTGTTCAACTGAAGGGAATTCGTTCGCACCAGTCTGGGAAAACTTCGATGGAAAGGAAGCCCATAGTTCTAGTTAGGTGCAAGCTTAGGACTAGCTGAATGCATCATATACTTTGTTTCATTCTGTATGAAGAAAAGGTCAACAATACTGCGACCTTGAGTGTTCCAGACTCACAAGACGTCGAGGGTGACTACATTCGGGGGAACAGCCCGTGCCTATCGCATGAGTACCTGCGTCTTGTACTCTGAGTCTCTGATTTTTGTACACCTTCTGATTTCTGTTCTCCTCAGAGTTTCTCAAGGATTGCCGTGCTCTTTTGGTAGTTGTATGCATATCGAGACATGTTGAGCTGATGTATACAGTATTATTATGATGGTAACCACATGAAAGACATAGTTTATAAAATAGTCATACTTCACAATGCATGCCTGTATCAGAAGATGATGATTTTCTTCCCTGGTTAACAGTTGCCGGAATCAATTTCACAAAGGATGAGCAACAAGGAAATGGGATATGCTAATATTTGATTTTTTGCTCAGCAGCTCATTGATCCCATGTAATAGAAAAGACCTCGAACTTGAATTTAGCAAATCATGCAATAAGCTGATAAGCATGTTAGTGGTTTGTCTTGACTCTTGCCAAGGCAAATAGACTCTTCACATCCTATATAAGTACATACAAGTCAAGCTGGCTTTAAAAATTCTTTAGGAGTCTACAAAATTGCATATGAAGTCATTAGTGGAGAAGGTTCATGAGTTAGGTGAAGGAGATGGGCTAGGAGAAGGATAGCATGAAGATTTCTGTAAACTAATGGGAAAGAGAATATCTGAGTTGTGAAAAATGTTTAGTATGTCATGATGATATCTCTATAACATTATTGGATCAACTTACTCGAATGTTCTCCTGGCATCAATCCTTCAATGTGCCCCTCCACTGCTTGTCCAGTAGTTATTTCAAGGTGTGGTGGTTGAGAACTTGTGGAAAATGTAGGATAGTTGTCTTGAAAAGACTTTGAGCCTCCAGACAAGGGAAATTCTGGTATTTCATTTGTGATCACATCATCTATGACTAATATGTTCTTTCCTCCAAGTTGTTGGAAGTTTATGACCATAGTGACTCGGTGTAAAAAGTTCAGATTGGGAGGTAAACCTTTTGTCTCTCTTGTTGACCTTGACCTTGAGCCAAGTGAGTTTAGCAAGGATGATTTTTTAGACTGTTTGCTGAATGACCAAAAGGCAACAATTTGGATTTCAAGCCTTGGAAGAGCTTTCAAATCATCAAGCCAAAACTGTATTTTTGGCCGTGGCTCAAAGCTCTCTGTTTCTATAGGCTTGAGGCCCCCTCCAGTGTTGCGAGTGTAACTCCATGACACACCCTTAGTGTCTTTTGGCATGCCATCAACTTCTCCTAATCTATCTGACTCAATTGACCATGGCTGTCGCACCCATTCTCTACCCTTTGTTGAGCCAATCTTGCCATCAACATGTATGCTAGGAGTCATAGACAAGGTCACTGAAGCTGTACCAGTCAAGTTCTGCTCCTCTCTAGATGTACCAGAGTTCTCTGAATGTACCACTTGAGGAGACCAATTGAGAACAGCCATAGGACGATATGAAGATGCTAGAATGTGGACCCCACAGAGACTTAGACTATAGGTTGGTGGAGAAGATCTAGAAAAAATATGGAGCATTTCTATGTCCACTGTCAATGATGGTCCATCCAGTATGGAATTATTATTTTCATAGTCCACCTAATAAAGCAAATCATAAGTAAGTAAAACTCATTAGAGGAGGAAAAACAACTCACCTGAACTTTTATTGAACCTGAAATTTTAAATTTCTGCTTGCTATCTTTGCTTGTGAGTTGTGATGAGAAAGGCATATATACAGATTGATGTCCAACATGGTCATGATCTTTTCTCTCATCATTGTTATCATCTTTGTCTGTTCCCTGGTCATTTTTGTCATCATTAGGATTTTCTCCACTTCCACCTTCTTTGCCTTGCCTTTCACTACCACCACTACCACCACCACTACCACTACCACTACCACCCCCATTGTGACCTTCACTTGCTTCTCTATTACAACCTCCACCACTCTTTCCACTCTGTTCTCCATCACACTCTTTACCATTTCCTTCACTCTGTCCTCTACCACTACTCTCATCTTGCCCTTTACTGTTATCTCCATCTTGAGCTTCAACTTGCCCTTCTTCATTACCTCCCCTACTCTTGCTGTTATTCCCACTGCTTTTTTTATGACAAACATTGCTTCTTATTCTATTGACAGCATTGTTTTCATAATCAATACTGTCCCTGCCATATTTCTTGGTATTTTCAGTCTTTTCAGAACCACAATCCTCATTGTCATAAACACAACTATCATTTATATCTGTTTGAGATTGCAACATTGGTGTATCTTGAGTCTCCACCTCTTCCTCTGGATCAAGAATTATGACAATACATAGAAATGGTTGAATCACCTCTATCAGTGCATCACTCAAGTCATTTGTAATGTCTGAATCCAGTATGACATAGATTTCCTGTTCTGGCTCCTCAACATGAATTGTCTTCTGATTAAAACCAGAGTGCATGGAGAAGCTTCCAGTGAATCCTCCATTAATTAGAGTTTGTTGAATAGTAGGCCAACAATTGACAATGTGTCTATCAACATGAATAGGGGTAATCCACTGTGTATGAAGAGAAGTTATGGTAGCAGTAAGAGACACCAGCTTATCAGTGATCATGGTGTCTGGGGCTATATCAGATATCACCATATTGGACTGGTATATAAACATAAGAAAGGAAGATTAACTCAGAAATCAACTTGAAATTACCTGTTTGGAATCTGGAGCCTGGGTACTATTAGTACCCAGCTGGCCCTGGGCAATTGAAACAGCAGCACTATCAGTGCTGGTTTGGTCTCTCCTATCAGACTTGTGAATTATGATGAAGTGCAAGATAGAAATATTTGCTTACTCAAAGTATGTAGACAAGAGTTCTGAACTATGCTTGTTCTGTAAAACTGAAAAATAGATTGCAGACTTGTTATCTTTGTAGAAGGAATGTCAGGCCTATTATGACATTTTCTAGAAAGCATTTTACCTGTAATATGCATATTTGCTTTGTACTCAAGAAGTCTGACAATATCTGAATTTCCACTCTCTGTTGCAAGATAGGTTGCTGTCTTCTCATCTTGATCTGAAAAGAGTGTGTCAGATTTATTCAAAAAATGTTTTAAAAGGTATTTGTTCACCTTTGACATCCACATGAGCATTGTGCTCAAGAAGAAGTTTGACAATACTTGAACTTCCATTCTGCACTGCAAAATGGAGTGCAGTCTTCCCATTTCTATCTGTAGAGAAAGTGTCAGGTCTGGTTAAAATGAATTCCAGCACAAATCACACCTTTGACATTAACATCTGCTTTGAACTCAAGAAGAAGCTTGACAATATCTGGATTCCAACTCCATACTGCAAAATGTAGTGCTGTAATTTCATCTTTGTCTTTAGAGACACAATGTCAGGTCTGTTCAGAACTGGTTTTAAAAGACATCTTCTTTACCTTTGACATCTACATCACCATTGTGCTCAAGAAGAAGTCTGGCAATATCTGAATTTCCACTCCATGCTGCAAAATGGAGAGCTGTCTTCAGATCCTTGTCTGCAGACACAGTGTCAGGGTCTGTTAAAAAGCAGTTCTAGAAGGTATTCCTTTCTTTACCTTTGACATCTACATTTGCATTGTGCTGAAGAAGAAGTTTGACAATATCTGGATTCCCACTCCATGCTGCAACATGAAGTGGTGTATTCCCATCTCTGTCTGCAGAGACAGTGTCAGGCCTGTTCAAAATCGATTTTAGAAAGCATCTCTACCTTGGACATCCACATGAGCATTGTGCTCAAAAAGAAGTTTGATAATACTTGAACTCCCATTCTGCACTGCAAAATGAAGTGCAGTCTTCTCATCTTTGTCTGCAGAGGCAGTGTAAAGTCTGTTTAAAACTGGTTTTTGAATGTATCTCTTTTACCTTTGACATTCACATTTGCATTGTGCTCCAGGAGAAGCTTGACAATACTTGAACTCCAATTCTGCACTGCAAAATGAAGTGCAGTTTTCTCATGTCTATCTAAAAAGGCAGTGTCAAGTCTGGTTACAAGGATTTTTAGCAAACATCACACCTTTAATGTCAACATCTGCTTTGAGCTCAAGAAAAAGCTTGACAATATCTGAATTCCTACTCCATGCTGCAACATGAAGTGCTGCCACATCATCCTTGTCTGCACAGACAGTGTTAGGTCTGTTTGGAACTTATTTAAGAAAGGACCTTTTTTACCTTTGACATTTACATCAGCATTATGCTCAAGAAGAAGTTTAGCAATATCTGAATTTCCACTCCATGCTGCAAAATGAAGAGCTGTCTTCTCATCTTTATCTGTAGAAAATGTGTTAGGTCTGTTTAAAACTGGTTTTAGAAGGGACCTCCTTCACCTTTACAATCTACATTTGCTTTGTGCTGAAGAAGAAGCTTGACAATATGTGAATTTCCACTCCATGCCACAAAATGGAGTGCAGTCTTCTCATTTTTGTCTGCAGAGACAAAGTTAAGTCTAGTTCAAATGTATTCTAGCAGGCATCACACCTTTCACACCAACATCTGCATTAAACTCAAGAAGAAGCTTGACAATATCTAGACTTGCACTCCATACTGCAAAATGAAGTGCTGTCCTCTTATTTTTGTCTGCCAAAACAGTGTCAGGTCTGTCCAAAGCTGATTTTAAAAGGCACATCCTTCACCTTTGATGACAACATTTGCATTGTACCTAAGAAGATGTTTGACAATATCTAAATTTCCACACCATGCAGCAACATGAAGTGCTGTATTCTCATGCTTATCTACACCATGCAGCAACATGAAGTGCTGTATTCTCATGCTTATCTACAGAGACAGTGTCAGGTTTGTTCAAAATTGGTTTCAAAAGGCACCTCCTTCACCTTTGACATCTACTTTTGCACTATGCTGAAGAAGAAGCTTGACAATATCTGAATTCCCATTCCATGCTGCAACATGAAGTGGTGTATTCTCATCTCTGTCTGCAAAGACTGTGTCAGGTCTATTAAAACTAATTCAGAAAAGACCTCACCTTTGACATCCACTTCTACTTTGCACTTGAGAAAAAGCTTGACAATATCTGAATTTCCACTCCATACTGCAATATGAAGTACTGTTTTCTCAACATTGCCTGTGAACACCTCACTCTTGACATCTTGATTTTTTCATTAGGTCTGTCAGAACTGATTTTGGCAGGCAACTCACCTTTGACATGCCTGGCTACTTTATTCTTCTGTCTGACAGTACTTAATTTCCCCACCTCCCCTATAAAAGAGTATGCTGCCTTCTGACCCTTCCTTACAACGCCAGGAATGCCTTGATTGGAGCTTATATGAGAATACATACTGGAGGTGGATAAATGCCAACTAAAGTATTCCTGTGTTTTCCTAGTGCTCGTGGTGGTGGTGAGAGTCTGAGGGGGATATTGTCAGCTGTTTATGAAGTTCCCTGATGAACAATTAGATGGCCCAAGCGCTGTCTCTATTTTTACTTCTGTCATGTGCCTCAACTGCTTCGCCCTCCCACGTCTTACGTCTTTGCCAGATGCTCACGTCCTTTGCGTCCTGGCAGCTTGACACCAATCCCTTACTGGAACTTCATGCACATCTCCCCTCCCATATGGGGTCCCTAGGTCCCTCCAAATCTCCTCCTCCCATTTTCAGATATTGCCATATTCATCAGGGATGCCACAATAGTGTTGCATGCTACCGTCATCCATTTGTTGTAGCAGGAAGGTTACTCGACTGTGGGTCGATCATGCATTGGCAGCGATACGAATACTACATAGCGCCAGGGATGTTCAGGACGCGGTAACGAGATGGAGGCGCACTAGACCTCAGCGTTGAGTCCGAACTCTTCCTTGTGATGACAAGTAATACTTTTGCAGGCCACGAGGGATAGAAGAACGTGGCAAGCTGTAATTCTCGGGAGGTAGATCTTAGTATATCAGCTACCCAAATAGGAAGCAGAAGATATTGGTAGACATTCCGATCATTATTTGAGTCGTTATTGAGTAACTTTGAAACCTCTGAGCCATGTTACGCGTGGTCTGTCATTCTACGCAGTATCAGCGCACGGTGTGTCTGTTGTTCTGACTACGGATGGCTCTTTTTGAGGACGCTGTCATAACATTGATGTCGACGGCTGCCTGTCTTTGGCTCTGTCGCGTCTTTGGCGTGATTTCTGACTTTTCTTTCGTCTTACTGACTTGTACTTTTGAATTCAAGACTAAAGATGTCTCGATACCCCAGAGTCTGTTCTTTTTATTTGAATCGATTCTAACTAACAAGTTGCAGTCTGACAAGACCCAGCGTGGGCATTACAACGACAATTACAAGCCTTCCTTATAGTCATTTTGAAAATAGACCCTATTCCACCATCAATGACCCATTCAATACTCCATTACAACAGTTTACAAATCCCTACGGCAACATTGAGCCCTTTGAAGGCTCCATTCTCCAGCCGCCGCCGCCGAGCATCAAGCCGCTCTCGCATGGCATCCACCGCATGCCCTACGGCTACGAAGACGAACAGGCAGACCAAGGTCGCATCGATACAGGCGAAATTGCACTTGTCAATGTGAGTTCAGATGTGCCAGATGACGATGAGAGCGTAATTAATATACGGTATGGGAGGGTTCCGTAGCGCGTGCAGAGGTGGTACAAGACGATCAAGAAGGCTGAGTGCGCGTTTTTTTTTTTACTTTCTTTGAAATAAATTAACGCTCTCTGTCCTCGACTCGGAAGTGCCCACTAAACTCCTCGACATGTGTGCCCAGCGCAACTCGCGCGAATTCACTCTCATGCGCTATAGTGCCGCCACTTGTGACCCGAACGACTTCAAAGACTCTGGATTCGCCCTCAGTCAATGTCCACTACGACCCCCGCGATATTTATGGGCTCGTTGGGAGGTCATGGAGGAAGAAGTTCCCCGACTTTCAAAGCCTCGACTTCCAACGACGGCCTGCAATAGAACCAAGTGAGTTATCTCCAACAGGTCAGTTGACTCTCCGGCCAACCACTGTACACGCAACCCAGCCGTATTGCAATATTGCCTCTGCTCTCCTCAATACCCTTTGATCATCACCTCCTTCCTGTTACGCAATCAAGTGCTGTCACCGCGCTCATTGCCCTATTCACCCTCCTTTCCATTCCCGTCGTCTCAACCGTGCCGTCAACTTCCTTTTCTCGCACCCATTCTTCGCAGGCATGTCATTCCTCGCTCCAGACGTGCACACTCCACGCCTTCCCGTGGCAGACACTATCCTCATTGTCGACTGCGACCTCCCTTGGATTCCAGCGAATAACGCACCGTCCCCTAATGCGCGCGTATTCGTGCTCGATAGTGGTGACCCGCTTAAACTACCACTGGTGATGAAGTGTCGTGCTGATGCGGAGCGGGCGCTCGAGCAGATCTTGGAGGTCGTGAAGAGGGGTGACAAGCAGGGCAAGAACTTGGATGATCCGATTGTCAGCAAGGACGTGGTGACGCGTGGGAGGTCACTGAAGGTTCGCCACGAGGAGATGGTACGGGAGCTTAATGAGGCAGAGGCGACGTACCCTGAAGTCAATAGGGCTAGTAATGTGCTGGGGGCAACGATGACTGTTCCTAATATACTTGGGGTACTCCGGAAGGTCGTTCAGAGTGCAACATCGAGTCATGGTCACGCCCCTCGGACGTTGTTTTTGAACGAAAGTATCAGCAACTATCAAACGGTGTGGATGCATCTGAGACCTGAAGTGTCTGGTCGTGTGATTGACGTGCTGTTTTCAAGAAATCGTTCACGGCCGTTCCAGCTTGGTCATGTGACCAATAGCATTATTCTTGCATAGAATCTCTTGACTGTTCGAGTTCACCGTGCAACCAGATCAGGATAGCAGTGAACTCCCAAAGCAAGGACATACAGGCTGTGTTGAATAGGAGTCCGTCGTACCAAACAGGCGAGTAGTATTGGCATAGTCTCCGAGAGAATGCAGTTTATAAGTATTCATGTTGATAGCCTTCCTCTTGGGTGAAACTTTCTGATCAGTCAAGCCTTCTGGCTCCACTGAATGGACGGTTGTGTTTGGTTGCACAATTTTCTTTCTCGGAGCCTGGCGGCGACCGTGTGCTGCCTATTCTCGTGGTAATTCCCGTGTGTTAAAGCAGGGTCAAACGTTATTGGTAAACCTACAGAGTAAGCGGCCTAATTCAGTAGTACATCCATCAAGGTACAAGAGGCTTGTCTCAGTGCGCAGACGCAATTCTCCAAGTGCATGCCACTCTGCCATTGTAAATAACAAGTCAGGTATTTGGCCATTGTGTGGCTCCGGCAATAAGCCTTCATAGACAGGGAAGGCGAACTGGAACAACCAAATGAGATTTGAAACAAGATAAGCACCTGAGTTACCTGAAGAACATCCTCAAAATTACGTGCTGCAAGCTTCTTCATAGCTGATGCATTGTCTGAGAAATGTTGAATAGTGGAGCAACCAAAACTTGGCACCATGCGATGTAATTTAAGTGTGGAACAAGAAGACTACAAGCCAGGTCTGATGATAAGAAGTTACACACTGTTGATTCAGGTACTGAACACTTGTACCACCACTTGCAACTAAGATGCAAATCAAATGTGTGAACACCTGTTTCCAAACCCAGAGCTCAAATTCATGCATAAAGTCTGGCACAAGCATTTGAAAACAATTGACACCAAGCAGTGTCAGTTTGGAGAATGCATTCTGGACAGTTGCTCGGAATGAGATCTATGATATGTTACAGATGAAGCTATCACTCACTGCAGTTGGGACCAATGACTCCTCATCTAACAGTCGACCAACTACAACTCCCCTGATGGTGTTTCCAGGCGCATTGCATTGAGTAGCATAAAGCAACAATCCCACAAGTGACAGATAGTTGATTCCTTTTGAATATTTGGTGTATATTTCTCAGCTTTAATGGTCATGAGGACCTTGAGTAAGGGATAGATGATGATTTGTTGTGATTGCAGTAGATACTGGGAAACACAAAAATCATACCAATATGTGCAAGGACGGAATCAATATATGAAGTCTGATTAAGATAAATCAGATGTTCAGAGCAATCATGAGTTACTTGACATCCCAGTATATAGCAGATTTCCCTTAAATCTGTTATGTCAAAGTTATTCAATAGATCCTCCTTTGAAGATATGATCTTGCAGAAATTCTCTCATGCAATAGCATGTTGTCAATGTATACTAAGACAATCAGAATTATTTTGCCTGAGGATGCAAAGGCAGTTGTCAGACCAAGTTTGCCAGAAACCAAGATTGACAAGAACTTTGTGGAGTTTTTCTTTCCACTTTCTTCTGGCTTTGTTTTAAACCCTAAATAGCCCTTTGTAATTTCCAAAATTTTGTTTTCCCCATTCCTTCAGGAGCCCTCATGTAGATATCTTTGTTGAGAGATCCTTCCAGGTAAGCACCAATCACATTGATCTGATGAATTTCCAGATTGAGCATAGCTGCAAGTGTCAAGAAGACATGAAGTGTAGTGAACTTTGCCATTGAGGAGGAGGTTTCCTCAAAATCAATATGGGAATTTGCAAAAAACCTCGAGTTACAATTTGGGCTTTGAACTTTACATGATTCCCATTCTTGTCTAACTTTTCTTTCAATACCACTTTACTTCCAACAGCACACCTTCCCTCTGGCAACTTGTCTACTTTAACAATTACCCCCTTGTTTATGAGTTGATTATATTCTGAGTCAATTGCCTTCTTCCATTTGTCAGCATGAGAAGTATTCAAGGCTTTAATCATGGATGGACTGTTGACAGCCACAAAGGCTATGTGCTGTGATGATTCCATCAATGATTCTCCTTGATAATATCTTCAGGCATTTGTTGCTCTCTTGTAGAAGGTGCATGTTCAGGGAGATCCTCCCATTTTTGAGCCTTGCAAGGAACTAGTAGAGTTTCAGCTGGAAGAATGGGCTGTATAGGGGTTGAAGGGTATGTTGGAGTAGGGAACTGTAAGTCATCAACTTGTTCAAATTCCATTGAGGATTTCCTTGAACTTTTGGGCTCTTCCAATGAAGCAGCCACTTTTGTCTCTGAAGAAACTGAGGGAATCAAGGTTTGATGAGGTACATTAGTCTCTGGATAGATTGCAATATCAATTAAATGATTGATTTCTTCAGGATTTGACAGATTTAATTTGACATATGCCAATTTACTTGGCATATTATCTTCCTGAAATTGAACATCCCTTGAGGCAATCAACTTTCTATTTCTAAGATCCTTGAGTTTGTAACCTTTCATTTTGTCCATCCACCATCCTAACAATTTTCCATCTTGAACCTCCTTTGGAATTTGTGCCCATCCAAGCGCACTAAAGATTCAAAGACCCCAACAAAATAGTATTGCCAAACATGTAATTGCTGTATTCATGGAAATGATTCAGTTGATGCTTCATGGTGCTATGATGGATGTGCACTATTGGGGCAAGGCTTTCATGTACACTGTGTATTCTTGAAGGATCACCCCCAACATCTGGTCTAAAAAGAAAGCTCTATAGCATGATGGCAAGCATAAATCAAATGTTTCACATCAATAAGGGTTAGTAGTTTCATGGTAAATGCCATTTTGCAAACAGAAGTCATTCATTAACTTGTTCACAAATTCAGTGCTGGTATCCATGTTAGACACAGAAAGACTCAGTTGGTTATGTCAACGACTGTATTGGTGTAAGTACCTGTTAGACACAGAAAGACTATGTACATCAGTACTGGTACGTAGACAGTATGTAACGTGTATGCTCACCTCAGTCAGTTATGTCAATGACTGAGGTGTAATGAGTTCCGAATCCGACAGGCAAACTTCCCAACTGTACAGTTCCTGTAGTTCCGAATCTGTACTTCCCTCTGCATTGACTGTGCTTGTCACGTGAGGGTGCGCCTCCACAATCCCTCTCCAACACTCTCCTGGGCTCATGACGGCGTCATTCCTCACACAAGCACAATTCAACATATAACTTGTGATGTTGTGGCCTTGGCAATGGCTTCATGAATAAATCTGCAAGGTTCTTGGTGCTTGGAACGTAACTGATGGCAATTTGTCCCTCCTCTACTGCATGCCTGATGTAGTGATGGCACATGTCAATATGCTTGACTCTGTTGTGGTTGCGCTTGTTCTCAGCTATTGGAATCGATCTGTTGTTGTCGCCCTTCAAGTCAGCTGGGTATGGGACCACCATGCCTATCTCTGCCAATGCAGAGTACATCCATTGTACCTGCTCCCCTGCTCTCCCCAATGCAATGTACTCTGCCTCTGTTGTCGACGTTGAAACAGTGTCCTGGAACTTGGAGCTCCAGCTAGTGGGTCTGCCAGCCTGCAGGTATACACCTCCTGAGATTGATTTCCTAGTATCAATATCCGCTGCAAAATCTGAATCGTAGTAGCTGTGAGGGATATAGTCAGTGTAGCTTGGGCCGCCGTACCTGAGCCTGTAGTGCAACATGGCCTTGATGTACCTCATGACATGGAGCAGTGCGAGCCAATGTTGCTTGCCTGGATTTGACATGAACCGGCTCAGACTGGTCACCAAAAGTGCTATGTCGGGTCTTGTCCCAACCTGCGCATATATCAGCGAGCTGAGTGCCTCCCTGTAGGGCTTATCTGCCATGTACCTCCACTCCTCGTCTGACGTCAGTGCCTGTGACTGACTCAGGATAGTTCCTGGGGGAAGAGGTGTGTATTTTGGTGTGCTCTTGGTCATGCCATACTTTTCTAGTGTTTGCTTCAGGTACTCCTCCTGATCTAGTATGATCAGTCGCTGTGCTCTGTCGTGGATAATTTGGATTCCAAGTACAAATTTGATATCACCTAGATCCTTAATCTCAAACTTCTCTCCTAGCTCCTGGCATGCCCTAACTGACTCTTCCCTTGATGAGGACATGCCGGTGGTATCATTGGTGTATGTGCATGTCACTGTCTGCTCACTGTTCTGTACTGATTGGTTGGCGTCTGATTGTCTGTAGCTAAGCTGCTTCATGTTGTCATTGAGTGTGTGCCACCAGTTATTTGCTGCATCCATCATTCCATAGAGTGCCTTATCAACCAGGGATACCAGACTCCTTTCATTATCCTCTCCCCACCTAAGCATGCTGCTCCCCCGGACCCACTCTCCCACCACCAGGTCCACTTTGTACACTTTGCTGGGCTTGACTTTGTAGCCCTCTGGCTGTTCCATGAGTATTGGGACTTGTGTTGGAGCGTTGAGGTATGCGCTGGTGTAGTCAATTTGCCAGATTTCAAAATCACAAACAGTTCCAACAGCCAGGTTGATGCAAAGTGATTCATACCTTACCACAGAGGCATATGTTGCAAAGTAGTCTACGCCTGGGATTTGTGAGAATCCTTTTGCAACTAATCTTGCCTTGTGGCCCACGACTCTGCCGTTCACATTGAATTTTAGAGCAAAGGTCCACCTGTTTTTCATTGTCCTTGCACCTGCTGGCCGTTCAACCAATTGCCACACCTGCCTCTCATGCATTCTCCACATCTCCTCATCCATTGGTGCTTTCCAGAGGTCGGGTCTTCTCATGGCTTCAGAGTAGGATTTTGGGATCCACATGTCATCGTTCTCCATTGTTGATGTTGCAAGAGCTCCTGGTATGCTTGTGTACATCTCTTCTTCACTTTCTGGGTCAGGTGGGTTGAACTTGTTGAGGTCGTCTGTCTGTGAGGGGCCGCTGTCTGCAGTGATGTTGACCTTTGATGCAAGGCATGCGGAACATTGCAGTCCAGGTCCAGATTTGAAAGGGGTGCTGCTTGGGGGGTGCCTGCTTGGGGGGTGCCTGCTTGGGGGGTGCCTGCTTGGGGAGTGCCTGGTGTCAATGGCAGTGGCGCTGCCATTGGTAGTGCGTTGTTCAGTGTCGCTTCTACCTCAGCCTCCTCCCCCACGGTGGCATCACCATTGTGGGTTTTGTGTGCATCAAGGATCTTGAGTAGGTCAGCTGCAGCATCATCATGGATGTCAGGGAGGGTACGGTGAGCTGAGCCCTCCTCAAACACCACATCTTGTGAGCAGAACATTCTGCCCATGTTCTGGTCAAGGAGCTTGTAGTTGCCTCGGCCAAAATACCCAACAAGCACACATTTGACAGAGCATGCATCCAGCTTACTCACGCCCTCTTCCCGTGGCACCCTCACATATGCGGTGCAGCCAAAAGGGCGGAGGTAAGATACATCTGGCTTCTTCCCTGTCCTGATCTCATGCAGGGTCTTACCAGGGTGACGTGAGCTGGGCACCAAGTCGAGGATATGGACAGTGGTTGAGGTGGCCTCACCCCAGTAGTGGGCTGGCAAGCACGAGTTATTAAGCATGCTGTGCGCAAGGTTGAGGATAGTCTGGTTGCGGCGTTTGACTATGGCATTTGCTGAGGGGGAATGGGGGGCAGTTGTCTTGTGCCGGATGCCTCGTCTGCGACAGTAGATGTCCCAGAGGTCATTATCAAACTCACAACCCCCATTGGTCCTGACACACTTGACATGCCCAAGTTGGGTCTCCACATGGACATTGAATGCCTCCAGGCAGGAGGCTGCCGCTTCCTTCATTTTGTGTGAGAGAAACCATGCCTTGCAATCTGCACCTGCTTGGTCCATCGCAACCAACATGAGAGTTTTCCCCCCTGTCGTCAGGACATGCGCCGGGCCCCATAGGTCAAATGCGACCCTCTCATAAGGTGACAATTCCAGTTCCACTGCAGTGTCGAAGGGGTGTCGGGTCTGCTTGCCCATTATGCAGTCCTTGCACTTGTCTGAAGTAGCCCAGTCACTGTGTTGTTGCAAAACATATCCTGTATTGTGCTTTCAGCAACATGGCCCATGCGGTGGTGCCAAGTCTCAAGGCTAGTCGGGTGGTCCAAGGAATGTGCGATGCAGGCAGTGGGTGGCAGACATACAAACTCGATGATGAACATTGTCCCATATGTCAGACAGCACATGAAGGGCCAACTGTCAGGCGCATAGAGCATTGCGCCCTTGTTGTCAATGCCCAGTCTCATGCCCTTCTGGACTAGCGAGCCAATGGACACCAGGTTGTGCTTCAACCCCGGAGCATGCAACATGTTCTCCAAGGTGAGCTCAACCACTTTGCCCCCATATTTCACCCACTTCCACACCTTGCCACACCCCAGTATTGTGAACATGCTGTGAGCCATTGCGCCCACCTTGCAGTCAGCTTCTGGGGGCCCGTACATGATGAATCAGATCTGTCGGCGAAGAAATGTCTGCTGGCCGCTGAGTTGGCATATGTCACTCTGTCAGCCCCAGCATCACCTGCCGTCAGGGTCGAAAAAGCTAAGCACTGAGGGTTGTGTGCATTGTCTGCCGACGTGGTCGCAGAGTTGGCTTGCGGTGTTGCGGGCATTGCGGAGTTCGTTGTGGACGTGGGTGCATTTGGTGCGCTCCCCGCAGCGCAATTCCTCTTCCACCAGTCAGGGTACTGCCCTTCCAGACCACCGCCCTTGCGGAAGCATTTGTCAGCCATGTGGCCGGTGCGGCTGCAGTTCGGGTTGGCGCGGGTCACATTCTTTGCCTGCCTCCCCATCTGGGTGAATAGGGCTTGGGTCGACTTTGCCGGCGCAATCGCGGATGTACCGTGGAGGAGCAGTGCATGGGTCGTCAGTCGCACGATCACTTCCACGGATGCTACCATCCAGGTAGCCCAGCAGACCACGTCCACGTGCTGCCTCAGTCAGGGTAATCTTGAAGGCAGCCCAGTTGGTGCCATTGAACTTCTCCTCAGCAGGGAGGATAAAGAGGGTCGGGTTCAGAGCCATAACAGTGCTCGAGGTCGGGGTCGGTCTCTAAAAAAAATCGGTTTTCCGAGTCGCAATGATCACTGAGTGGCACGGGGCCTATAGCCTGTTAGACACAGAAAGACTCAGTCGGTTATGTCAACGACTGTATTGGTGTAAGTACCTGTTAGACACAGAAAGACTATGTACATCAGTACTGGTACGTAGACAGTATGTAACGTGTATGCTCACCTCAGTCGGTTATGTCAACGACTGAGGTGTAATGAGTTCCGAATCTGACAGGCAAACTTCCCAACTGTACAGTTCCTGTAGTTCCGAATCTGTACTTCCCTCTGCATCGACTGTGCTTGTCACGTGAGGGTGCGCCTCCACGATCCCTCTCCAACAATCCGATTAAATTCTTTTAACCAGTTTGCCACCTTGTTATTCAAAGTTTCCAACAATTTCACAAACTGCATCACCCACTTCTCCTTTTCACTTCAAGAGTCTAGTGTCAGGGTAATGGCAACTAACTTTGACAACAACAAGCACATAGTTGTATCAATCCCATGTTGGACTTGACATAGGTCCTACCATGTCCATAATGAGCAACTCATTTTTGTCATAGGTAGTTTTGCTGGTGTCTGGAAGTGGAGGTTGAGCCAACTTTACCTGCATGTAGCCACTGCAGACTCTATCGAACTCCTTAAGTGAGCTGATTTCCAATCAATTTCCAATCACATAACAAGGGTTTGATCAATCATGGCTCTGATAGTGTGCAGATTGAGTGGTCAAATCAACAATGCCATGAATGCATTGTTGATTCATTAGCCACAAAGGCAACTTGATTGTCAATGTATCCTGTGAACATAGATTTGATTCTGTACAGTGTGACATAGGTACCAATGAGATTGGCACAAAGGAATTCCTTGCCATTCTAAGAAAAACTTAGGCTGAAGGCAAAGCTTTGAATGGTGGCACCAGCATGTTGTAACAGACCAAGACTGATTAAGTTTGCTCCAAGAGTAGAAATGTGAAGGATGTCATGAAGAATCATATTGTTCACTCTATTTGATATGTTTATCACAACATGCCACAACCAATATTTGATTTAGTTCACTTATGGAAACATATTGTTGATTGCAATATTCAGTGAAATAGGCTTGATTGGCAATCATGTGACAAGATGCAACCTTTCCAACTTTGTAAGTCTGATTTTTTCTTTCCATAGTAGTGATACTTGCATTTTCAACTGTCTTGGATTTCTTTGGCTAGGACACTTTGGACTCCAATGACCTTTCTTGCCACAATTGTGGCAGATATCATCTGGCTTGAGTTTACATTTGTTCTTTGACTTTGACTTTGCTGACTTTGAATTGCTCTTGCTCCCACTGGAATTACTATTCTCTTTTGACATCAAGGCCAGAGTCCTTGAGGCAGAGTTCTCTTCATGAATAGTGACATTTTCCAAGGTACAAATTTTGCTTTATGACTTTCCAAGTGGGTAAAACATGGTAATGAAAGCAATATGGCATTGATATTGGTAATGTTGGCAATCTTATGATCAGCTTTGATGGAACAACAACAGATACTCATATAGAAGCCAACATGATTGGACATTGAGGTACATCCATCCCATTTTTTGGTGTAGAGTTGCTGATAATAGTAATGGATATTTGCACTGCTTTGTTGCTCGACGTAACTCTGGTGTAAGTGGTCCCAAACAGCCTTTGAACTTTCAAGACCAATGATGGATTCCTGCTGCATGTCCCTGATTGTGTTATGCATCAGTCTCAGGGCAGCATCATCCTTGTTGAGTCATTGTTTGTGCTTATATCTAGATTCTTCCCAGACTGAGTATTTCCTAGATTGAAGGACATCAAGCAAGTCCTGTCCTTCCTTTTGGACATGAGAAGGAGCAGAACCTGCGGACAGGCACTCCTTGTCAAGTCAGGAAAATCAACGGGAGGCTCAGGTGGGCATGTTTCACACCAGAAACAACGCCTCACAAGTGATTAGCCTGTAGTAGAGCGGCCTTGATATTGTTGGACCAGACGTGGTAATTGGTACCATCAAACTTCGCAAAATGCAAGGTTTCGGAAGTTGGTTTGCTGGCAGCAGGGTCCGTAACCTGACAAAGTATAGCGCAGAATTGGCTGATAGTCTATTGAGGCATGAAATATATTTGAACTGGAGTTTGAAAGTCAAGGATAATTTTATTTAGTATACATTTAAGGATAACAAGTAAGTTAACATACCTGAGTTCGGAAGTCAAGGATGATTCAAACTCCAGGATAGGACGGAAATTATATACTCCTTTCTCATACATTGTGAGACATAGATTGATAATCAAAGTCTCAAGATGAGTAAGTGTGTTTTAAAAGTACGAACGAAGTGACGATGTAATGATTACTTGATGAGGTCAGTTGGCGTATTCCTCGACACCTTGGCATGCCACCGCCCTCTGCATCCTCGACCGCCGCCTGCAGGTTGATGCTTGCAGAGTTCAACAACTTCCCTTCTGGCATCAAGCATTTTAGCTCCGTAAAATCACTCTATCGCCAAATCTGCGAGGAGAGGTCTATAATACTCCGTTGAATTCCTAGCGCACAACATTAGAACAAATAACGATACAAATGACAGGTATAGAGTACTTTACCTCCGCCCCTTAGCCCTGTATTGTGGCTTGCCGGCGGCATAAATAGGGATCATTCATTCATTCACCTCAGTGTAAGGCTTAACCCGATATCATCGCCTTCGAGAATCTGGTTCAACTCGTGTGCTTCTTTCCTTGCCTTGAGACATTCACCCTATTTATGAGCCCCTGGACCCAAGAGGTCAATATGCTTCCAGCTCATCTCCGCTTATCCGAACGACTTCATAAACTTAACTTCGTTTCGCTGAGGTTGTATGTTTTCTTTGAATGGTTCATCAAGCTGGGAACTCTGCCTCCTATCTCCACCATGCGCTTCTATGGGGGTTGCTGAGTCACACATCCACTTCTGTCGGAGCTGCCATTAAACGCCTCGGAGGTATCCTGCAGCACCCTTACACTTGATTTGTTGGATCACAGTCACGCAGGTCCGTCCATACTAATCATAGCAACAAGTTCGAAGTTCAGATCCAAACATCTATACAGACCTCCTGACGGATGCAATCGATCTCGGTCACTGTCCTAGTCTTCTGTCATTCACTCTTTTTAACGGATAGCCGAAGCTCCTCCAAGAGCTGTTACTCACACATACTAAGCACGCTTCCCTTCAACGTGCTGTATTAACTATATACGATGGGAAAGACGACATTCCAAATCTTGATCTTCTGAATCGGTCTGAGCTTGATCATCTCGTATCCCCAGAGACTGCTTTCCGCCTTACGGAACTTACAATTCGTGTATACGCTCATAGTTGATTTCAGCCGTCACGCGCGATATCGTCGAAAGTTGCTTCCTACCGATCCGGTGCAAGGGGTTTGGTTAAATTTGTACCCAAGCGGCAGTGTACATTCGATCGAAGGATGGCATCGACGGGTTATGTTGCACGGTGCTCATGGGGTGAGCAGATAGCCGCGGAAGAGGTACGGCTCATCCTTGAGCTATGTGACGTTTGAGTATATCTGACTGGCGTCATATCATGTTCAGATAATGGTTTTTCGCTGTGTTCAAATATGTATGATTTGGTCGATCTTGTTCATAGTGGCCCGGAGGGCTAGATTTATTCCAGCGCACGCGCTACAGTAATCGGAATGGTAACTCCATATGATATCTGCCGTTTTCGGCCCGTCCCATCTCGTGATTCAACTCGGCGCGTACGCCAGGGTCCCACGATACCTGACCCACATCCCAGTACTGAGTAGGCGAGATTACCGCCTCACTCAGCGAAGCTGGCAGGAAGTCAGCCTAAGCCAAGGCCGATACCGGCCCGACCGGCCTCATCCGCCTAACTTTGAAGGTACTTCTTGGTCTAATTCCTTATCTTCGAATATTCTCAAAAGCAAGTCGGTTGGAAGGCTGATCCTGTCAAAGCATCTGAATACACCAACTCATCCTTTATGAGATGCGTGAATGCTATCTCGATTGATCCGAAGAGGTAGAAGTAGATAAGGATTCGCTTTATAATGTGGCTTCAACTATCTTGCTAGATACCTGCACAATGCCTTCCATCACTGTCGGTAAAGATATCACTTTCTACTACACGGACAGTGGCCCCCTTTCAGAGTCTACGTACACGACAATCTTCTTTCTCCATGGGCATACCTTTCACGGTGGTCGGTGTTAGGCTTGTTACTACACGCATCCACGTTCGCTTAGTTATTTCAGGAATCTTTCAGCGACTCGCGAACTTCGCCGATTCCAGAGGGCTAAGGATTATAGCTCTTAACCGACGGGAGTATCCTGGGACTACTCCCTACACTGACCGTGAACGCAGAGTGATTGTCGAAGGCTCCATGGAAGAACGCAAGAGTTTCTTGCAGCAGCAGGGAAACATGATTGCCCTCGCTGTCGATGGCCTCATTCAGCAATTATCGCTGCCGGGACAAGTTTCCATGGTAGGCTGGTCGCTGGGGACTGCACTGTTGTTATCAGTGTACTGTTCTATCACCAGGTTGTCCAATGATGTCCAGAACAGGTTGAAGAAATATGTCAAGACTTTCATTCTTCTAGGCAAGATTTATTTGAATTCATAGGATTGATGTGTCAATGACATCTCAACTAGAAACGGCCACTTACCCTCTTGGCATTCCGACACCTATCGGGGGATATAACCCCCTTTACGATGACAAACTTGCTCCAGAACAGGTGGCCTCGGCTTTCGGAAGATGGGTCTCTTCTTACTATCAGCATGGAGACCTTTCGTCGCGGGATATCGCAGAGCTTCAAATCTCGTTGAGTGGTTACGACTCATTGAGACAGCCTACGACGCAAACCATGACTCAAACTGAGCTGGAATCGACTGCGAGCTTCAAGGCTGACTTGGAGTGCGAGACTCGGTTGGTCGTATCAGATTTTGTTCCCCTCCTCAAGGCACAGACCGACTCTCTCCTCTACGACTCTCAGGTCCGAGAGGCATGGGGAAAGCCCAATGTTTGGTGTCTGTATGGAGAAGCTAGCATATGGACCTGTATCTATGCATCATGGTACCTCGAGGAGAGGAAGAAAGGCTCAAACGAGATATTTTTCAAGTCCCTCTGTGGTATCAACCACTTTGTGAGTTCTCACAAGCGATTTTTCATACATTGATGATCTTTGACCGTTGAATAGCCTATGTGGGACTATCCTGAAAAAACTATAGATTTACTGAATAACATTTGTACAAATGGTGGCCTCTAAAAGATTAAATTTATGGGCCATTTACATGTTACAATGCAGTTAAATAATCAGTCCCTAGTCCTACTGTCAGTACAGTGTAGTACAAACTAAGTCTAATGTCTTCTGATAGAGTGAACAATATAAGCATATACTGATGTCTGCAGTGGCTTGAAAACTATATAGTCACAATTGTCAATATTAATGATCATGCTCAAAGAGACAAATAAGAGGAGATATAAAAAGAAATTGATGCAACTGAGAGCCTGTTCCAACATTACTCCAGACTTGAAGCTGGGGCTTGAGGCCTAATAGTCCATATGAGAGGCTTGGTGAACATATCCAGAGTTTTTAGTAGACAGGATATGACCTGGACCTCTCTGAGCTTAGCTCATTCTTGGATGGTAATAGTGTCAGATTTCAATATGTTTGGCTTGAGCATGTCCCTTCAGGTATTGAACCAAAAATAGGGCAGGTGAGTTATCAACATGAAGGACAGTTGGCAACATCTTGGGAAGGTCAATGTCAATCAGCCATTTATGGCCTGTGGGGATTTGCAGGTAAGGGCAATGTACTCTGCCTCCATGGTAGATAAGGTGACAGCAAGTTGTCACTTGGAACATAAGACAGCTCCCCTGGCCAAGAACAGTGAGTGTCTTCCTATAACCAACATCAATGTACTCATTGGATGAGGTCTACTCTTTGCTGATGCAATCAAGCAACTGATGCATATGTCTCATTAAAGCTCTGTCCCTAAACTTGAGTGTACCTGTAAGGGCAACCTCTAGAAACTACAACTCAGTCATACAGCTGGCAAAGGAAGATCCAAAGAAATCTATTCATTGTCTTGAGCCACTGGGCTTGTGATGAGGTGACAGTAACACTAATAGGTAGCCCTGGTTGAGGAGTACCAAAGGATATAATATGGTGCTAGGCAGACATGAGGAAATGGAGGTTCAATGAGGCATGATGAGGTGCAATAGAGCAAACATGGAATGAAATGGAGAAAAATGGAATGGGATGAAATGGAACTGGAGTTCCCTGACATCACCTCCCTTCTAGCATAGTAGTGCCTCAATGTGCAAAAGAAGTTTCTAATTGCCTGGTTAGTTGCAGATATGGAGTAAATGTCTCTGGTTACCTTCAGTGCATTAGAATGCTGTCGACAAAACTCCAAGACAAAGTCAGGGGCATGTACATTCTCCTGAAGCTCCCAAAGAAATTTCTCTTAGACTGGAGTTTACTGTACATCTAAGTAAACAGCTGTCCAGTATTTTCTCCATCTCATACTCCTTGTCTGTGTCCACTAAGGTTGGTGCTGGCAGGGGGACTTGATGGTGGCCTGGGATCATATCTTCTGGGGCTGAGAATAGCTGCACTATGTTGAAGACTGGGTGAAGATGATAAACTTCATCAGGTAGCCATGAAATAGTTTGAGCTGGATGAGGTTAGGGAGTTGAATTAATGGAAGAAAGAAGCTGTAGGCTCAAGATTTGTCTCAAGTTGTCCATGGCACCACTGTTTACCAGGATAGAGGCAAGATCAGAGGATATGGAAAGAGAAAAGGACAGAAGAGAAAGTAATGAGAGGATCAAGAAGAGAGGTAAGCTGTGCAGGGTGTTTAGAGCAGGTGCCAATGTTTGCATACAAGAAAATGGAGTAGAGAAAATGTCAGATACAGTGCATCTTCTGAGTCAACTTAATTTCCAATCATTTTTTGCATACTGAAACTCAAACTTTCCAATCATTTTTTGCATACTGAAACTCAAACTTGTCATCATCTAGTTGTCTATGCAGCTCATTTGAGGGTGTTTTGTTCTGAGCTTTCCTGGACAAAGTGTCTAGGTTTGCTGCAAAGCAGGCAGCAATAGTGCTGCTCCTTAGTCTCCTCCAGGACAGCCATACAAGGCCAACCTAAATGACAGAGAAATGGGCTAGTGGTCCCACTTGCTGTTCCACTATCTGAGTTGATGATGCAACAACTTGTGAGATAGACAAGTGGTGACAATGTTAAAGGAATCCAGATACATCCAGTCACCTGGCTGGTATTGGGGAGCTGAAATGTGTCCTTGGGCATAATACTGGACTATATCATCCTTTGCCCTTGGCCAGTGCTGCCATTGTCCCAAAAACTTACTCATTTACTCATTCTGGGAAGAGCACACTCAGGGTTCCAAGCCCATACAAGGATATTATAAGAAGTGTCCAGGAAGAACAGGGAGAACTGCATAAAGGTGTGAATGTAGTTGTTGTACTGGAATTCAGCATTGGGCAGAAGCTTGTTTCAGTTGTCTTGCCATTAATTACAGAACAAATGCAAGTACTGTTGAGAGTCCAATTTGAGCCTGGTCACTCTCACAGCTAGCCCAAAATCCATCTACACATTTAGGAAATGCACCAGTATTTGACTCTTGCATCAATTCTCCTTTAGATCCCAAACATGCCACAAATACCACCACTCCAGTGACCTCAAGCCATTCAAGCCATCTAAAATCTCAGTGCTTGTCAATTTAGCAGCCACTGAGGGTGAATTCCAAATGCTGAATATGCTCAACTCAAGAAGGGATTCAATGAGATTGATGAGCTCATTGAAGAGATTGCCAACAATGCAATAGTTAAATCATAATTCATAAAAGTTCCACACCCATAATACTTGCAGTCTGCCAGTGCTATACTTGGCTGATATGCTATTCTATCATAGCCAGAGGCCCTGACCTGTTCAAATCATGCTCAATAGTCAGAGTGGCTAAAAGATCCAATTCTTGCTGAGGTACAAGGATCTCAGCCACTAATGATGTGGCTGCACTTCTGGATGCAGCTGAGCTTGTTTCTTTCAAGACGATGTGGTTGTCTTAGACATAGTGTTGGAATTTATTACTTATACTATTATAAGTGGCTGGGTGGCTGACAGGAAGTCATAACAAGTACCAAAGAAATTGATGGTAAGAAGTTCTGATGAAGGGATGTCTAAGATGTGCATGAGGAAGGTTGCAGTTGACACAGGCAAGTGACAATGAAATCTCAACCTGATTCACATGGGAAACTGGAGTTCAATGCAAGAAAGTTTTAATTGTGTATTGTATGGACAGAATAATACTATTGTGCTCACCTGGAGTTCACTGCAAGAAAGTTGGACTCTATGTGGGCAGTCATGAATGGAAAAACTACTATACTTTGCAACTGTTAGTGCCTGCAGATCCACTGATAAGATGATAATTGAGGAACTTAATGTGTAAGTGCAGATATGCACTTTTGTCACTCCCACTTGATAAGGCCTTCACTCTTAGTTGACTCCCAGCATGTCACAGAATTTCTTGAATGCTTCACATGGCAGAGCTTTCATGAAAATATCAGCAATTGTGTCCTTTATAGAGCAGTAACTGAGATCTATTTCTTTCCTTTTGATGCACTCACATAAGAGTGCTGTATGTCAATATGCTTTGCTCATGAGTGTGCAACAGGATTTTGAGCCAGTGCAATGCAGCCTTGATTGTCCACATGAATTACTGTTGCATGCAATTGAGGGTATTCAAGGTCCTTGAGAAGAACTCAGAGCCAGATAGCTTCTTTGGTTGCATTTGATGCAGCCATATATTTGGCTTTGACTGTTGACAGTGCACCCATGGGTTGCTTCTTTGCTGACCACAAGACAGATCCTCCTGCCATGTCAAACACAAATCTACCAATTGAGTAGCATAAATTGGCATCTTGCACCCAGTTGGGGTCTGTCCAGCCTATGAGGTCAACTTCATTACTCCCACTCCTTTTGAACACTAATGTCATGTTGGCAGTGCCCTTTAGGTAGCATAGGATGTGTTTTGCAGCTTCTAAGTGGGGTTTTCTGGGGTTGCCACCATACTGGGCAATAATCCCAACAGAATACTGGATATCAGGCTGTGTTTGGGCAGATAGCTCAGCTTTTAACTTCTGCAGAATTGTGAGGTCTTTTGTGGTAAGGGCCATGTTATTGATGTATACTAAGACTAACATCACAATCTTGCCATCTTTTCTTAGGATGTAGAGGCAGTCATCTGCTTGGCTTTTTTCAAAGTCAGCTTTTAACATTACCCCATCAAGTTTTGTCTTCCACTGCTGTCCAGCCTGCTTCAACCCATAGAGAGGCTTCCTTAGCCTCCAGTAGCTGCTGCTCTTGCCTTTGACAACTACTCCCTCAGGTATCTCCATGTACAACTCTTCCTTGAGGTCTCCACAAAGGTAGGCAGCTACAACATTGACTTGATGCCAGCTCCCAGTCTTTGCAGGCCATGATGGATAGGAGAGTTTGTAGGGTGGTGAATTTTGCAACAGATGAGAATATTTTGGTGAAATCTTGACCATAGACTTTTGAGAAGCCTTCTGCAACAATTTAATCCATTACCATCATGCTTCACATAGAACACAATGCAACTTACAATGGCTTTTTGACTTATGGGGAGTGTCAAAACACATTTGAAAGTACCAGTCTTCTGCAAGGTTTTGTACTTGGTTGCAATTGCCTCCTTCCACTGCCTTGAGCAGGCAGAAGATGCTGCATCACAGTATGTTTTTTGCTCATCCTTTTTGAATGCAATGTAAGCTTTATGCTGACCACCATGTTCTTCTTCAGATGACTCATCATTTGTAGCTACAATGCCATAGTGTTTGACCTGGTGGCAGATGTGCATAGGGTGCTTTCTTGGAGGTAGGTTAGCCCATCTTGAGGCCTTCAGTGCTGCAATGATTGGCATGGGTTCAGTGATGACAGGAGGTGCTTCAGAGGGTGGAATTTTAGCAGGCATTGGTGTTGAGGCCATGGATGCAGGTGCTGGAGTAGGAGTGGTATTGACCATGCCTTCTGGGACTAATGCCAATAATTCTTCCTCAGATGGCAGGTTATCTCATGCCTCAAAATCTCCAGGACTTTTGTCTTCCACAAAGCATACATCTTTTGCTGTGATGAGCTTGCCTGTTTTTTGATGTCTTCAAGTCTGTAGCCCTTTGTTTCATTGGTCCACTAACCAATCATGTGGCATTTGACTGATGTGACCTCTAGCTTTCCTCCTCAAAGTTTCTTAGGAATATTGGCATATGCAATGGACCCAAATATTTGTAGGTGTGAGATGTTTGCTGTTTAGAGCAGATGTTGGTGAGCAACTTCAAATGTGAATTGCATACATGAATGCCTTGCCCTAGTAGTGCAGTTCAATTTCAGCTGAATGCAGCATGCAACACACCATTTTAGAGAGCATGGAAATAGCTCTCTCAGCTATCCCATTTTGCTCTGGTCTGTAGGGGACTGTTGTCTTGTAAATGACTCTCTCTATTGCAATAGCAAAAGTTAGCAAGTAGCTCTTTCAAGAACTCTGTCTCAACATCTGACTGCATTTGTTTTAGCCTTAACCCTGACTGTCTTTCCAACATTGCAATGATGTCTTACAGCATAGTACCTGCTTCACTCTTCAGTCTCAGCAGTTGACTGACTGTGAACCAAGGGCTAACTTCAACAATGACCAAGGCATATTGCATTTCCATCCATGTTTCAATGGACATTGGACCAGTGAGATTGACTACTACAAGGCCCATCTTTTTGTAGATAGCAGTGCTCACTTGATCAATGTGATTTGCCAAGGGTACAACCCTTGCAAACATGGTCATAAATGGTGGAGGATGTGATAGTAAGGCCCATTACCATGTCCTTCTGTTGCATATCTCTGATTGCATCATGATTCAAGTAGGCAAGGCAGCAATGCCATAGTCAAAGACTTCCACTCACAACATAAGCAGACCCAATTTGGATTGAAACACAGGGGATATGATACAAAGTACCAGTGCTACCCAATAGCAATGCACAGAATAATTCCACACCATTTTTCAACATAACCAGTCTTATTTTGGACCCCTCTGCATAACTCCTGTAGGTTGCCCCATGACATTGCAAGGTCCCAAAACTGACAAGATTGGCAGCAATTTTAGAAACATGGAGGACATCAGCCAAAGTGACTGTCTTAGGGCCATTTGGCAACCACATCTTAAATTTTATGGTCCCACACCCCATAATGGGTCTATTGTGGGCATCTCCCACTGAAATCCAGTTGTTGTCTGAACTGGCAGTGACAAATGTGTAGATGACAAAGAATGATGAGTCAAAGAACATATGTGATGTTGTGCCTGAGTCAAGGAGCACATCACCACTACAATCAAATTTTCCAGCCATGTACACTTGCCTAGGTTCACAACAAAGTTCTCAGAGGTCAGTGACCATGAGGGTTGGTGGCTCTCAAACTTTTACCAGTTTTCTTCTTTTTCTTGTCCTCCATCTGCTTGGAGCACTTGTTGATCCAATGACCAAATTCCTGGCAGTAGTGGCATTTGTTGTTGGCTGTAGTTTTTTGGGCCTTTTTCCTACTATCAGAACTTCTTTGAGGCAAGCAGAGCAGTCTTGCTCTCTTTCTTGTGGAATTGGCAGTTGTCTTCAGCCTGAAGTTGAGTTGACACATCTTTGGAGATGGGTTTTTCCATTCCAAACAGACAAGTGCACAGGTGACATGGATATCTGAAAGTTCTTTGCCAGCAGCTGTGATCTTGTTCTTGATGTCAAGCATAGCAGCAATATGGTCAGTCATGCTGGTCCCATCCATGTACTTCCAAGTGTAAAGATCCTTGAAGTAGTAATAGACATTAATCTTTTGCTGGTTTGTGACATGCAATGCTTTCCAACCATCCCACATGTCCTTTGCTGTTTTCTTGTCTGCCACATGAGGCCACTGGGAGCTCTCAGCCACAGATTTCATCAGACCTTGTGCTGCCTGATCCTACAACATCCACTCAAGGTATTCCTTCTTCTCAACTTTCCAGGTAGCTTTGTCTGGGCTCTCAGGCTTTGTGCCTGATGGCTCTGGTGACTGTTCCTCATCACTGGTGATGATGAGCCAGAGGTAGTGGGACTACAGTGTGGCCTTCATGTGCTCAGCCCACAGTGTGTAGTTTTCACCATTGAGTTTTGGGAATTTGAATGCATCTCCAGTGCTGGACAATGCAATGTTGAGTAGGCCACTAGCAGGACCCATAACTTGACAAAGGGACATCTAGAATGTGCATGAGGAAGGTTGTGGTCAGCACAGGCAAGCAATGAGGAAATATCAACCTAATTCATGTGAGGAACTGGAGTTCAACACAAGAAAGTTTTAACCATGTATTGTATGAACAGAATAATACTATTGTGCTCATCTGGAGTTCAACACGAGAAAGTTGAACTCCATGTGAGCAGTCATGAACAGAAAAACTACTATCCTTTCAACTATTAGTGCCTGTGGGTCCACCAATAAGATGATGATCAAGGAACTTAATGCATAAGTGCAGGAATGCACCTTTGTCAAGTTCTGTGTCAACCTTTGAAATAGCGCCAAAGATGGAACACATAAAACGCTACTAGTTTGTTCAATTTAAAAGGTTTAGTAAATGAAACAGAGTTACATGGTAACTTAGAGTCTTGCAACATAAACCTGACCAATATCAGATTTTATTACATAGGTGAATACAAAAAATACAAAAAGTTGATTACCTAATATAATCAGCTGGATATTTAGTAAAAAGATAAGTTGAGACACTATTGTTACACTGTGTCTGCAAAGGACAGTGTTGAACCTGTTCAAAACTGGTTCCAGGAGGCATCTCCATCACCTTTGACATTTAAATTTGCATTGTGCTCCAAAAAAAAGGCCAACAATGTCTGGATTCACACTCTCTGCTGAAACATGAAGTGCTGTCTTCTCATTTTTGTCTGCAGAAAGTGTGTCAGGTATCCATTCAAAAGTGGTTTCTGAAGGCATCTTCTTCACCTTTAACATTTACATTTGCATTGTGCTTGAGAAGAAGTTTGGCAATCAATGAACTCTCCTTGTGTGCTGCAAGATGAAGTGCTGTCTTCTCATCTTTGTGAGCAGAGACAATGTCAGGCTGTTTGGGAACTAGTTCTAGGAGGCATCTTCTTTACCTTTGACCTCTCCATTTGCATTGTGCTCAAGAAGAAGCTTGACAATCAATGAACTCCCCTTATGCACTGAAAAATGGGGTACTGTGTTCTTATCTTTGTTTAAGAGACAATGTCAGATCTGTCAAAAGCTAGTTTTAGGAGGCATCTTCCTTCATCTTTGACATCTACATTTGCATTGTGCTTAAGATGAAGTTTCACTATCATTGGATTCCTTATGTGCACTGCAAAATTGTAAAGGTTTGTTCATACCTGGTGCAAGAAGGCATTCTATTCATCTTTAGCAGCTTGGCAATCCATAGATTCCGCCTTTTCACTGCAAAATGGAGTGCTGTCTTCTCATCTTTGTCTGCAGAGACAATGTCAGGGTCTGTTCAAAGTTGGTTTAGGAATGCATCTTCTTTACCTCTAACATTTATATTTGCATTCTGCTCAAGAAGAAGCCTGACAATCTGCATACTACCCATCTCCACTCCAAAATGGAGTGCTGTCTTCTTATCTTTGCCTGCAGAGACAATGTCAGATCTGATTAAAACTGGTCCTGGTAGGCATCTTCATCTCTGACATCTACATTTGCATCATGCTTGAGAAGAAGCTTGACAATATCTGAATTGCAACTACATGCTGCAACATGGAGTGCTGTCATCTCATCCTTGTCTGTAGAAACAATGTCAGATCTGTCCAAAACTAGTTTTAGGAGGCATTTCCTTCACCTTTAATAACTACATTTGCATTGTGTGCAAGTAGATGTTCAACAATATATGTATTTCCACTTGTGCTGCAATATGGAGTGCTGTCTTCTCATCTTTGTCTGTAGAAACAATGTCAGAGTTTGTTCACACCTGGTGTAGGAAGGCATTCTATTCACCTTTAGCATTTATATTTGTCCATAAATCCTGTCTTTGCACTGCAAATTGGAGTGCAGTCTTCTGATCATTGTCTGCAGAGTCATTGTCAGGGTCTGTTCAAGCCTGGTTTATAGAGGCATCTTCATTACCTTTGACATTTGCATCTGCATTGTGCTCAGGGAGAAGCTTGACAATCTGCAAACTTCCAAAATGCACTCCAAAATGCAGTGCTGTCCTCTTATCCTTGTCTGCAGAGACAATGTCAGGTCTGCTCAAAACTAGTCTAGAAGGCATCTTCTTCACCTTCAACATCTATATTTGTATCATGCCCAAGAAGAAGCTTGACACTATTTGGATTCCAACTACATGCTGCAACCATGGAGTGCTGTCTTATCATCTAAAACTGGTTCTAGCAGGCATTTTCTTCACCTTTGACATCTACATCTGCATTGTGCCCAAGTATAAGTTCAACAATATATGAATTTCCACTTTGTGCTGCAATATGGAGTGCTGTGTTCTTATCTTTGTCTGCAGAGCCAGTGTCAGGTATGTTCCAACTTGACTCACAAAGACACCTCACCCTTGACATCCACATCTACTTAGTCTGCAAGAAGGAGATTCACAAGATCTAAATTCCCACTCCATGCTGCCGCATGGAGGACTGTTTTCTCATCTTTGTCTGGAGACACTTCACTGTTGACATCTGGATTATTGGGTTATAGGCAACTCACCTGAGTCAGCATGCATGGTTGCTTTATTCTTTTATCTGACACTACCCAACCGTCTCCTCTCCCTTTCAATGCGAGGAATACCTGGACTGGAGCTTATGTGAGAATACATAGACAGTTAGAGTGTTACAGTATTTCTTTGGCACTTGTGATGGTGGTGAGAGTCTGAAGGCCAGATGTTGTCAGTCGCTACAAAGTTCCCTGATGAACAATGAGAGAGCCTAAGCACTGTCTTTATTTTACTTTTGTCCTGTGTCCAAACTATTTCAGCTTCTCTCACATCTTATGTCTGGTTGATGACTCGTCGGGAAATGTTTGCAGTTCGCCCTTGATGTAAACTCTAAGCATCTCTCCTAGGCTTTGTTGGTTTTAGACGACCAAACAATCGTTCTTTCTTTCTGCCTTCAACTACCTAATTCACATTATTTGCCTGTGCAAATTCGTCAGTTCCGTGAGACATGTGATAGATGCCACACTTACTATTCACAACGCAACATCTCTGCAGCAGCCAAATGGCCTTGCATCTCTGCATCCTGGCAGCTTGACACTGATCTCTTACTGGAACTCCATGCACATTTCCTCTTCCCTAGGCTTCTCCCATATTTAGATACTGCCACACTCATCAGGATGCCACAATACTGCTGCATGCTATTGTCATCCATTTGTTGTAGCAGGAAGGTTACTCGACTGTGGGTAGATCATGCACTGGCAGTGATGCAAATGCTACATAGCGCCAGGATGCTCAGGATGCGGTAATGAGATGGAGGTCCACTAGACTTCAGCGTTGAGTCCAAAGTTTTCCTTGTGATGACAAGTAATACTTTTGCAGGCACAAGGGATCGAAGCGTCATTCAGATGAACTGTTCTATGCTTGAGAAACTGATCCTGATTATCCCGGCAGCGAAGAGTGCGAGGAAGTAGTAGTGCGTGGGGAGTAGAAACATACGATAGTGAGCAACAGGGATGTGAGTGTCCTGATACCTGTGTCATTGGGCATGACAGTCACTGGTAGCCTATGTAGCTTATGGCACTATGACAACTCACCATAAGCATCCCTTTATCATATGTAAACTTGAGGGATTATCAGAGTGGTCCAATGATGGACAACAATTGGAGGTATTCCGACAAGACATCTTTGGGTCAAGTGAAGTCGGCAATGTCACATGTGTCTACGTGTATCTTACAATATGTACCAATGGGCAAAGTTAATGCCATTGATGTAAGTTGATGTTTCCAAACATTCAATTGCCTATCTCAGAAACTCGAGATAGGAAGTAGAAGATTTTGTAGACATCCCGATCATTATTTGAGCACGACTCTGGATTCACCCTCAGTCAAAGTCCACTACGACTCCCCGCAATATCTATGGGCTCGCCTGGAGGTCATGGAGGAAGAAGTTTCCTTACCTTCAAAGCCTCTTGACTTCCAACAATGGCTAGCAATAGAACCAAGTGGCTTATCTCCAACAGGTCAGTTGACTCTCCAGCCAACCATTGTACATGCAACTCAGCCTTCCCCCAGCCGCATTGCAGATTGCCTCTGCGCTCCTCGCATCTAAATACCCGTTGATCATCACTTCCTTCCTTGGACGCAATCCAAGCGCTGTCCCCGCGCTCATTGCCCTCTCCACACTCTTTTCCATTCCCGTCGTCTCAACCTGCCCATGTGCCGTCAACTTCCAATTTTCGCACCCATTCTTCACAGGCGTATCATTCCTCGCCCCAGATGCGCACACTCCACACCTTCCGGCGGCAGACACTATCCTTGTTATTGACTGCAACCTCCCCTGGACTCCAGCAAATAACGCACCGTCACCCAATGCGCGCGTATTTGTGCTTGATAGTGGTGACCCGCTTAAAACTACCACTGGATTCTGGCATGTTGGTGCGGAGATGATGTGTCATGCTGATGTGGAGCGGGCACTCGAGCAGATTTTGGAGGTCGTGAAGAAGGGTGACAAGCAGGGCAAGAACTTGGATGATCCGATTGTCAGCAAAGATGTGGTGACGCGTGGGAGGTCATTGAAGGTTCGCCACAAGGAGATGGTATGAGAGCTTAATGAGGCAGAGGCAATGTATCCTGAAGTCGACAGGGCTAGTAATGTGCTGGGGGCAGCGATGACTGTTCCTAATATACTTGGGGTACTCCGGAAGGTCAATCAGAGTGCAACATCAAGTCATGGTCATGCCCCTCGGACATTGTTTTTGAATGAAAGTATCAGCAACTATCAAATGGTGTGGATGTATTTTGAGACCTGAAGTGTCTGTTAGTGTAATTAGCTCAGGCGGGTCCTTGTTGAGATGGGCTCTCGCAGCCGCTCTTCATGCTCATCTTGGAAAAGAAACTAAGGAAAAGAAAGAGGGAAAAGGTCATGATTTAATTGTGGCACTGTCGGCGATGGCTTGTACATGTTTGGTGTGCCAAGTTCGGCATATTGGATGGCATGAAAGAATAAGACGGTAAGCTCTCGATCCAAGTTCATACGGACCAGATTGAAACAGTTCCCGACTTTTCAGCCCTTCCTCACGATCATTCTGAACAATGGTGGGTGGAAGGTCAGCTCTTTTCCGATATCAAAATAATCGTTTCTCACAGGACCATGATGCTTGGAGTCCACCCCGATGGTTGTGGAAGCAAGGCAGCTGGCAAGAAGCTTACATCAGGCTTTGGTCCAGATTACCCACACTATTCACAGATCGCGGCTGTGCCTCCGCAGGTTGGGCATGGGGCAAAAGGGTCGACGTTGCTACCACGGACAGCGGAAAGGAAGGGTTGAACCGTATCATTGAACGAGCTGTCAAGATTGTCCTTAAGCATCAATGTGCTGTTCTTGAGTGTGTCATACAATCCATTTAAAGTGAACTTTCCTGGATATAAATGTACACCATTCTACAAATGATTGACATTCGCCCCTTATTTTCAGGATTTTAGCACGTTTCAAAGCATGTTGAGTCTTTGTAGTGTGGTTCACAGATGCCCACCTGTCAATCATTACTAGTTTTGAAAGGTTAGGCTCATCACTAGCTGAATAGTAAGGAGCACCTGAATTCAGGGGACTGTGGACTCTTAAGTAATTTAGATTGCACTGTGGCAGTGCGTGGTGTGAGATAACTATCAACTCATCAAGGTCAGTCCTCACCCGCTGTTTCTCATGTCCAACCTCTGTGATTCCAACCCAGATATCACTGGTATCGGTGTCCGAGCCGCTATTTATGCTCAAAACATTCTTAGTTTCTTTCCAGCTGTCCATGTTCTTTGGGATGGAAAGGTTACACGGAGCGAGCTCGCTACCATTGAACAACAATCATCAACCATCCTCATCACTGCCTTTGCTCTTCTCTTCTCAACCATTATTCAAGCTCGCACTATTGGCCTGAGTAACTTCAATGCTGCAGTCGTTCTGAACCTCAGTTGGATGAACAACATCAATGTCTTCATTTATTTTCTGGTCTATGCTTATAATCGACTTAATCATCCCCATAGAAGGGAAGAGGACTTGGGTCGAAGTGGGAGTCTATTCAGATCACTTCTTGGAGAAGCATGGGAGAGTCTAAAAGAGCCTGTTTTCTGGATTGGTTCCCTCCACCTCACTGTGATGGCAGTTGTCGGATTATGGGTTTGGAGCAAGCCTCCGACCTTCAGAGGCTTTCAAGAATGTATCCAACGTACCTCTGTCATCATTGTCGGTCGAAGAGTTCCACTTACATCGAGAGGGTTGCAACTTTGGTCTCTCTTGATCTACAGTATTCTCACCATGCCAGTTCTGAACATGCTCTTACCCTTGGCTCTTATCCTTATCTTTGTCCCCTTCGTCCATCAAAGGTACAACGTTGCATCCCTGCCAGCTGGGAATGCAAGCTTTGAAAAGTTCTGGCATTTTGGAAAATCGACTTTGCCTGTATTGCCAGGCTTTCTCATACTGCTTTTTGTTGTCATAGTTCTCTTGATTGATACAGAACTTACTCTTAGGGAGAACAAGACCATTTTAGAAAGTACTGGTCCTGTCTGGACATTTGGTCAGACACTTGCATTATTTTTGCTTCTTGTGCCTGCTCGCGATTTCCTCGAAATCATGATTGAGCGAAGAGAGCTACGACAAAGAAAGATACAGAATCTTGTACAAAGCTTAGTAGAATTTGGATCTGAAGAGGATGCAAAAAGCTTGATGAAGCAGGAACCAGATGATGATGTCAAAGGCAAGTAGTCAAGCATTATTCCATTGAGGAATACTAATATTCTGAAAAGATCATGCACTTATAATGGCAGCTGCAAATGGCCACTCATCAGTTGATGGAGGCAGGTATCATGATTTGCAATTATTACTCAAGATATACTGACTCAAAATGAAGGCCAGATGGCATTTTTAATTGCGGCATATCGTGAACATATAAATATTGTCAGATGGTTAGTTGACCAAGAAATAGGTGTCAATGATAAATGTAAGATTTGAAAATATCTGAACAGGACTTTTGTGGCTAATAGCTCATCCAAAAGTTGCACCTATAATTAGATCTGCAACTAACAGCATGGTTGGAGATCTAGTCAAGATCTTGGCGGAATTAGGTCTTGGTATTCAGGCTAAGGGTAAGAAACAAATTCTTGCACATTTTGGTTTCAACTCACATCTTTCTGGTGCTTAGCTGCTGATTTGAAGAAAGCTTTATTCATTGCAACAGAGAAAGGACTACTTGGTACTATCAAGGTTTTATTAGAGCATCAAACTAAGCTTTTAAAAGTAAAATGTAAGATTAGTTTTGATTGAATCCATTTATACTGAAAATGTTGTTAGCTGAATCTAAAGACACTTTACTTCATAGAGCAGCAGAATATGGTCATATTGAAATTGTGAAATACCTTGACTCTAAAGGTGTTGATCACAACATACAAAGTAAGCAATATTCATGATATGCGGTTTGCTGTGGTTGCAACAATACATTATAGATATGGCTGGAAATACTGCACTTCATCTTGTTGTCAATGAGCAAACTATGAATCAAGTAGCTGTGATTGAATTCCTAAAAAATAAGAAAGAAGCTTTATATTGCAAGAGTGAGTTGGTTCAAAACATCACTTGCTGAATATTAAAATTGTTTGAAGATGCCTTGGAAGAATTGCCAATTCATTGAGCAGCAAAGTATGGAAATGTGCATGTAGTTGAAGCTTTGTATTCATTGGAAGACATTAACAAAAGAGGTGAGATTTGTATCACAGTATAGTCTGTGAGATATTAATAGTATTCATTTTATAAGCTAAATATGGAAATACACCATTGCATCTGGCTGCTCAAAATGGGAAATTAAAGGTTGCTGAATGGCTAGTTAATCATAGGGCTGGTATGGATACAAAGAGTGAGTGCAATTCCTAGAATAGCTAATCATGTGCTTACATTTGCATTGTAGATGAAAATGGAGAGACTCCACTCTTCATGGCAGGGAAAAATGAATGTTGGGAGGTTGTCAAATTTCTCATTTCAAGGGGGCAAGATATCAATGCAAGAAGTAAGCTTGGGCACCAAATATCTGATTGATAGTTTTCAAGATAAGAATGGAGATACACTTCTCCATGAAAAATCCAGGGCAGGATATTTGAAAAGTGTAGAGTGGTTATTTGATAATGGTGCTTATATAGATGTAAAAAGTAAGGTATTGATATCTGAGGTTGAAGATGCTAACATTTGAAATTTAGATGAAAACAGTGAAACACCATTATTATTAGCTGCAAAGTTGGGTGCATTAGCAATTTCAAAGTACCTTGCTTCGAAGGAAAAGAATGTCAATGCAAGAGGTAAGACTGAAGAAAGACTCAAAATCAGATATTAACATGATAAAAGGCAAATATAAAACTTGGGAGCATCATACAAGTACAATGAATGGAGATTTGAAAAGAGTTCCAGGGCTACTAGTTGAAAATGAAGCATATATCCAGGCAACAAGTGAGGATGATTCATATTGTTTTATCATGTCTTATCAGTATCTTCAAAGGCAAAAGTGAATTACTAACATTGTCAGATGAAGAAACAGAAGATATAGAATTTCCTAAATTCAGAAGAAAAGGTATTCATGAAAGGGGTGAGGCAGATCGACCTGGCTTTAAATGTGAATATTAATGTTGTCAAAGATAATTATGAGAACACAGCACTTCATCTGAGTGCAGGAAATGGACATTTGAACATTGTCCAGTGGTTGGTGGAAATTGGAGTCAAAATAAATGCAAGAAGTGAGGAATATGCTTATTATAATATTAACACTAACATATTTCAAAGATAATGACAAGAATACAGCACTTCACTTGAGTGCAAGAAATGGGCATTTGAATATTGTCCAATGGCTAGTGGAGAATGGGGCTAAAATAGATGCAAGAAGTGAGGAATTTGCCTATTGTAATATTGCTTTCTTAATGTTAATAATACTTATGCTTTAGATAAAAAATATGCAACACCATTGCTTTCAGCAGCATGGTTTGGAAGATTAGAAATCATCAAGTTTCTGGTTTCAAAAGGACAGGATGTTGATGAAAGAAGTAAAACTATGCACTATTGGGATATCAGCTTCTAATGCTAACATTTTAAGATCATGACAAGAACACAGCACTTCACTTGAGTGCAGGGAATGGACATTTGGACATTGTTGAGTGGTTGGTAGAAATTGGAGCCAAAATAAATGCAAGAAGTGAGAAATATACTCATTGTGATACTAATATTAATACCATCAAAGATGATGACAAGAACACAGGGCTTCATTTGAGTGCAAGGAATGGACATTTAAACACTGTTAAATGGCTGGTGGAGAATGGAGCTGAAATTAATGCAAGAAGTGAGGAATATGTTCATTGTAATATTGCTTTTTTGATGCAAATAATACTCATGCTTTAGATAACAACCATGCAACACCACTGCTTTCAGCAGCATGGTTTGGAAGATTAGAAATTATCAAGTTTCTGGTTTCAAAAGGACAGGATGTTGATGAAAAAAGTAAAACTATGCACTATTGGGATATCAGCTTCTGATGCTAACATTTTTAAAGATAATGATAAGAATACAGCACTTCATCTGAGTGCAAGGAATGGACATTTAAACACTGTTCAATGGCTGGTGGAGAATGGAGCTGAAATTAATGCAAGAAGTGAGGAATATGTTCATTGTAATATTGCTTTTTTGATGCAAATAATACTCATGCTTTAGATAACAACCATGCAACACCACTGCTTTCAGCAGCATGGTTTGGAAGATTAGAAATCATCAAGTTTCTGGTTTCAAAAGGACAGGATGTTGATGAAAGAAGTAAAACTATGCACTATTGAGATATCAGCTTCTAATGCTAACATTTTTAAAGATAATGATAAGAATACAGCACTTCATCTGAGTGCAAGGAATGGACATTTAAACACTGTTCAATGGCTGGTAGAGAATGGAGCTGAAATTAATGCAAGAAGTGAGGAATATGTTCATTGTAATATTGCTTTTTTGATGCAAATAATACTCATGCTTTAGATAACAACCATGCAACACCACTGCTTTCAGCAACATGGTTTGGAAGATTAGAAATCATCAAGTTTCTGGTTTCAAAAGGACAAAATGTTGATGAAAGAAGTAAAACTATGTACTATTGGGATATCAGCTTTTAATGCTAACATTTTAAGATCATGACAAGAATACAGCACTTCACTTGAGTGCAAGAAATGGGCATTTGAATATTGTCCAATGGCTAGTGGAGAATGGGGCTAAAATAGATGCAAGAAGTGAGGAATTTGCCTATTGTAATATTGCTTTTTTGATGCAAATAATACTCATGCTTTAGATAACAACCATGCAACACTACTGCTTTCAGCAGCATGGTTTGGAAGATTAGAAATCGTCAAGTTTCTAGTTTCAAAAGGACAAGATGTTGATGAAAGAAGTAAAACTATGCACTATTGGAATATCAGCTTCTAATGCTAACATTTTTAAAGATAATGATAAGAATACAGCACTTCATCTGAGTGCAAGGAATGGACATTTGAACACTGTTCAATGGCTGGTGGAGAATGGAGCTGAAATTAATGCAAGAAGTGAGGAATATGTTCATTGCAATATTGCTTTTGTGATGCAAATAATACTCATGCTTTAGATAACAACCATGCAACACCACTGCTTTCAGCAGCATGGTTTGGAAGATTAGAAATCATTCAATTTTTGGTTTCAAAAGGACAAAATCTTGAAGACACAGCACTTCATATGAGTGCAGGAAATGGACACTTGGACATTGTTAAGTGGTTGGTAGAGAATGGAGTCAAAATAAATTCAAGAAGTGAGGAATATGCTTATTGTGATACTAATGCTAACATCTTCGAAGATCTTGATGAGAATACAGCACTTCATCTGAGTGCAAGGAATGGACATTTGAACACTGTTCAATGGCTGGTGGAGAATGAAGCTGAAATAAATGCAAGAAGTGAGGAATATGTTTATTGTAATATTGCTTCTTTCATGCAAACAATACTTATGCTTTAGATAACAACTATGCAACACCACTGCTTTCAGCAGCATGGTTTGGAAGATTAGAAATCATCAAATATCTAGTTTCAAAAGGACAAGATGTTGAGAACACAGCACTTCACATGAGTGCAGGAAATGGACATTTAGACATTGTCAAGTGGTTGGTAGAGAATGGAGTCAAAATAAATGCAAGAAGTGAGGAATATGCTCATTGTTATTCTAATGCTAACATCTTTAAAGATAATGATCAGAATACAGCACTTCATCTGAGTGCAAGAAATGGAGATTTAAACACTGTTCAATAGCTAGTGGAGAATGGAGCTGAAATAGATGCAACAAGTGAGGAATACATTCATTATGATACTAATGCTAACATCTTGAAAGACAATGATGCAAATACAGCACTTCATCTCAGTGCAAGGAATGGACATTTGAACATTGTTCAATGGTTGGTGGAGAATGGAGCCAATGTAACATAGGCAACATCCATACTCAAAAACCTTACATGACTTCCAGCACAACAGGTGTGTTAGACTAGATAGATTTTAGAACTCCTCTACTACATCATTGTTTTTAGTTGATTGGTAAGGGACAACATCTGCAAATTACCTTTCTATATGAAATGGTCTGTTCTAATCTTGAGTATATTGAAATTTGACAATTACATCTAATTATATCAACGATGTCAACATGTTGGAATCTCAATGTGCTGTTGTCTGTCACTTATGCCTCTACTGATGAAACATGGAAAATCACAACTTGCCCACCTTTATTCAAGGAGGCAGTTAGCTTCCAAGTCTAAACAAAAGATAAATAATGTATCTTGTATAGAAGCAATATAGAAAGTAAGGATGTTTTTTAATCAAAGATGCAAGATGGTAGACACACTGTCTTGCATACTCATAGATTAGACTAGCATTTAGGTCTTAGAAAGATCCTCAGTCAGAGAAAAGATTTCTAGGCAAGGTTAATCACCAAACTTCAGCAGCCCTTCATAATATCGAAGTATTTGAGCATTCAAGTGAAGGAGTAACTCACAAGATAGAGCCAGATCCAACAGACACCTAGAAAGATGGAGTCAAATGAGGATAGCCATATGTTTGAGATAGAGGATAACAGCACATCTCAGGAAGTAGTCAAACCACACCAAGCTCCAATGGTATGTTGTGACACATTAGGATATCAAACTTCTGTTGAAGCCTCATTCAGATTTGAGTGCAGGCTGCAAAGACATTCACTTAGATCTACTTTTTTCAAAGCCACCTTAGAGCAATGATGTCTCTTCTTGCTGTCTACATTTACCCAGAGAACAAGCACACTTGAGCTGAAGCCACTCAACAGGTTTCATAGATGCAGGGTTGTGCTTGAGATTTATTACAGATTAGGGAGACCTTCTTGAGAATAACTATAGGACTTGGAATGAGTCTCTTATTGAGGATAAAGACTTGGTCTAGAAACTTCATCTTTATCTTCAAAGTATAGGCCCACATATTGCTGCTTATCACCTCCTGCATACAGTAGATTGTAAGGATGTCAAAGCTTGGCTCAAGCTAAACACAACTATATCCTTGAAGACAGCTCAGTATTGGTTGGTCAGAATGAGTTACAGGTGGCCTACCATGTCTGATGGCAAATATGTTGATGTTGTACTGACAAGTTCTGGTTAATGACCTTGATCATAACAGAAAGACTAACCTAATGGGGAGTTTTCCAAAATGTATGAACTATTGAGACAGTTTTTTGAGCCACTGTATACAATATGATGTGACATTCATGCTTGAAGGCATTGGCAAGTTGATGCCTTAGGTACTCTAGTCTAGCAATACCAGAAGGCAAGTATTTGTCTTCACGGGGCTACTTCAGGAGTATTTTCCTTATCTATGCCTGAAGTCACATTGTATTTCTCAGTCTTTTTCAGTGCATCTGCTATACAGAATGTACTTCCATATCCAAGGCTGCTAGAGTCAACCTGGAAGCAAGACAGAGATCTAAGGCCTATGCTCCTATGATCTACCCCTAAACTGACTACTGGTGTAGCCAGCACTGGAGATAACACACAGAAGCAGAATGGGGGGGCTAGGTGTTGACTCCTGCTTCATGGCAAATGACCTAGTTCACTTGTACTGTCCATGTGCTCCAGTCCAGGAGACATGGTAATCTTTGCAGTATGCCTGGCAGCTTCTTTAGCTGCAGCATGTGCATGATGCTTGGCATTGGGCTCAGGCACCAGTTCATGATAAGTTACTTCTGTACTCATTTAAGCAACAAGAATCAAAAGTTTATCAGAATTTTTTTTGACAGTGAGCTTTGATCCAAAGCTCAGAAGTTCAAAGGTTTGGGTTTGTACTAAAGGCACAGTAAGCCAACATTAGATGATTTAAGAAAAAATGTAACCTGCTTGGTAGGTGCTAAGAGACTGACAGGGAAGGGAGGGGAGGTATTTTAGGAGCACCTGAAGAGATTGAGAGTTGGTTTGATTGATCTGATAGAGTTCAGCTAGCTCAGTGGTGTGAAGAGTCAAGGATGCTGTAGTACTTGGCTAAAGCAAAGTTACTGTAGTTCTGGAGCTTGGTAGCAAATCACACTAAACCATTCTAAAGCAACGAGTTTTTGTATTGATATGTATATACTAGTTTCCTGACTATAAGTCTGAAAACTAAAGTAGAGGTTTCTCAATGAACTCCAGCCTAAGTGATTCACTCCCTGGAAACCACCGAGCCTTTATCCACTAATTGCCTATCAATTCTAACCTATTTCTACTCTATTTATACTGTTCTATTGGGTGCACAGACCATCTTTCCATGTGACTTGAGAATTCTATAAGTAGAATTACTATATCCCTTTTCCATTGAATTCCCTTGAAACATTGCCTATTTTCCGTCCATCCACCATGTTCTGTTACCAATAAGTTAATTGATAACCCTTTCCTGCATAGAACATGATAGACCCATGAAGAATCTCCGGAGTTTCACTATTTCCATGAAACATTCATGTTCTGAGGAAGGAACAATAACATTGGTCCCTCCTGCTGCCTTAAGACCTAATATTATGTCCCTTCCACCTATCCCTTCATATTCTATGACTTCTTATGCTTCTGGGGCTTGCCTGACAAGTCCTAGAGTCACCATATTCCGGAGTTCTTCCACTTCCAGGAAAACATTCATGTTTCTTGGAAGGACATGAATGTACTTGTTCCAGCTGTTTGAAACATACTAGGAACATATTCATCTGATACCCTTCTTCCTAACATTCATATTTCCATGTAGTCCGATGTCCTGACTTTTCCTGAGCCAGCCCTTTTCCTTCTGTTTTCTAGAGTACTTGATAGTTCAGGTGTTCTGACATACCAAGTACTCTCCTGAACTCGGAGCTTTCCCCAACTCTTCCTAAGTCTTCCTACTTCGTTCCCTATGTTTCCTGATCTTCCTCCGATCATTATTGATCCATCCCATTCATTCTTGTGGCAACCACATTTCCTCTTTCGATCATCTTTCCTTATGGATCTTTCCCCTAGTCAGAATCATTCCTAAAATTCTTTCTCCTTGTTCCGGACTATTCCCCCTTATTCCTATTGTTCCCCTCTTTCCTTCTTTGCCTATTTTCGACGATTTGATATTCCGGACCTTCCTATCTTTTTATTCCATGGAGTAAGATGTCAGATTCTTTGATTATCTCTTGATTAGAGATATCTGGCAGAGATCTGCTATGTCCACCATTCCAGCAATAATAATTGATATTTAATTGCCCATTTTTCGTCCCCCTGCTTGTCAGAATACTCTATTATTTTATTAGCCCTTCAGCAATGTGAATTATTTAAGTGCTCCCATGTTTTCCGGTTTCTGAGGAGTTGTCTGCCTGTTATGCCTACAGTTTTCAGCACATAGTATGGTTTGTTTTAACCAGGACTTATGACTTTAGACATAGAGTTATATCAATGCTTGACTGGTCTGCATCTAAGCCTCCAGGCAAGGAGGCAATTCCATGCTTTTTTCTGAGGGCTAGAACAATTGGAAGAAGAGGCTGAGTTGGCTGTTTGAAGCATAGAGACAGTACAGGAGCTGGTAAGACACTACTGGGGAAGAGACCTCTAGAAGCAAGGAATAGGGTTCTGGCAGGCTAAAGGAGGCTTCCAGACCAATTCTAGATACTTGTTCTGCTGTAAGAATGACCTCTAGAGGTTACAAAGCTGGTAGAGAGAGACCTAAAGAGATCTATTCAGAGTCTATGGAAGCCTAGGATGCTAACTACTCACCTGGCAGAGAGAGATCCAGAAAAAACAAGTTTGAGGATTTCCTATTCCAAATCCACAAATCTACCTTGTGGCTTCCAAGAAAACATAAGAAAACATGAGATTGACCTAAATGCAGAAACCCTCCATAAACACCCTTAATATCAGGCAACTAGACACATAACAAGGTGAGGGAGGCACCAATAGATAGCCCTGGTCAAGGAGCACCTATAAACATGATCTAGTGGCAGAGTGACAACATGATATAGTGGCAGAGTGACCAGGGAAAGACAAAAGGCACAACAAGGTGTGATGAGGAGAAAAATGGAGCCATGTTAGATCTCAAAATGTAACTATTGGAAATGACATACCATTAGCTAAAATAATTGTAACATGTTGTATTGACATTATCAGCTGAAATGGAAGTATCATGTTGTATTGACATATTGTCAGCCTAGAATGATGGTATCCTGTTGCATTGACCATACAATGTTTCCCAACATAAAGTAAACCCAACCCATCCAGTTGGTGAATACCCACCTCTGTCCTGGATACTTCAGGGTCAGTAACCACACGCTCGTGATGTTTTTCCCAACCCATGTTGAATTTGGGCTCAAAGGCATCATGCCAGGATATTGCCACTGATGGGGGTGGATCCGCCGCCTTTCTGGGTCGGTCGGGTTTACAAACATTCCACTAAACCGCGCGGCTTAGTGGAATGTTTCCCAACATAAAATGAAGTATATATACTGGTACTCATAGTACATGACATATAGCATTACTTTGAAAAAGACAATATCATACCATTCAAACACTTTTTTTGATTCAAAATTGCAAGCCCCACAAGGTACTAGGTACTACAACTTTGGCTTTCCAATAATATTGAACCCATTTGACGTTGCTGAAGGCAATCCAGTCCTTTTCAAAGTACCGAATCAAGATTTTAGATTTAAGACAAGCCTTTGCATTGTCAGTGGTTATAATAAGTGAAGCGCAATGCAGCAAAGCTCAGATGAATATGATAACAGATGGAACTTGGGGTATAATTTTTGTTGTGAACGATATTGATATGACATGGTCTTGCCATATCGATGTTGATACATCGATGGCAGTAAGAAGTTGTTGCCAATGGAAAAAAATAGACAAACATGAGACCTTACAATTTGTGTGGTATATATTGTAGCCAGATTATATTACTGTACCACAATTCTGATGTAGTCTACTTCCGAACTGGTGTTTGGTTGCTGTTTCCGTGGGGTAGATCAGTCTGGTTTTTGACGCATGTCGACAAGATCTTAGCAATGGTATCTAGCAGCGCCATCGGGCGGCACGAGTGGGGAATTGATGCAATCATCTTTGCCTGACTTTAAACATTATATTGAACATTCGAAGGTGGACGAAGTGATCGTTTTTCATTGAACTCTACCTTTTATATTCAGCCCACGAAAGCAAAGTAGTGAAGTCACTTAGCCCAAGGCGAAAAGCTTACAAATTAGATTTCCCAGTTTATAGTCGTGACTCCGTTAGGGACGTTATGGAACGATGGCGTTGCTATTATAAACTCTTCCTGACGTTGAAAAGAGAAGGGCGATTGTCGTGGGGTTACTAGACTATGTCCGAAATGAGGTTCTCTAAATTTGACTCTGGATTTTAAATATTCTCTCTTACGAGGGTATCAGCGACTCAAGCCATCGCCATTCGTTTCTCAAAAAATCTTGATGCCACTCCATGTAATACTGATCGGTAATCCACTTATCTGAAATTGAACTAGTACTAGTACACGTAGCGAAGAGACTGTGATGTTCAGGATCGAACAATAGATCAAGCGGTCTCATTGGCCTTCTGTTCCGCCTTGCCTTTCTGCTGCTGGACGTTACCTAACAATCGCCTTAGATCACGCCAGCATAGAATCCAAGACACTCACCAGAAGTCTGCTGGGCTTTGTCGCCGCTTACAGCGCCAACGACAGAATCCTTGTATCCTCCGATGCGATCGGCGGTGCCTTCGGCATAACCCTTAGCTTGAGCCGCCTTGTACTCCGCTTCGCCCTGGGCATGCTCCTCCTTGCCCGACTGCTGCCACGACGTAGAACCTGTGAGATTGCCGACCTGCGAGCACTGAGAAATCAATGAGAAGGTATTCTATAGAGTTGCTCACAGTCTCTATAACTGAGCCCTTGACCGAATGAAGTTGACCGGTGGTCTTGCTGTGACAAAGCTCAGTGAGAAAATCGATGAAAAGACGAGTGGACGAACTTGGGAGATCCGTTGGATGACATTGTAAAGAAAAGTGATTATAACAGTGGTATCTGTGGATTGCTAGAGGTATTGGTTCGAAGTAAAGAATAGTTTTAGGGGGGAATGTCTTATATACTCGCCCAGATACCTATGACGCGCTTCCACGACTCGATGACGTCTTGGTGAATGGTTGACATGTGATCGTGTAAGGACGTGATGACGCCATCTTGCCCGAGCGCGTCCAAACTCTTTGAAGGGCTCGGCGGTTAAGCTTGCTAGGCGACGCGGTATGTGAACTTGAGATTCAGGCTCATTCCTTGGCAGTTCAATGCACGGAATAGAGTGTTTTAAGTATCTGGATCATATGGACTGTTTACATCAAGCAGTCTTAACGAGTCGACATGATTGAAATTTATATACAGTGCAACGGCGAAGAGAGCGCAAGTGTTACAACGCGATGGGGCATATGGCTACACAAACATTGAGCGCACAATGAATATACGGGCGACGCAACCCATCCGTAGAGGCGGTGCAAAGGATCAAAGTATGTAAGGAAGAATCAGCCAAGAAAAGAGGACGGTAGATAGGTATCACATCATATATCTCTCCACAGTATATCGGTGTTGACGTCTGGCTCAACACGACAATTCCCATTAACAGTAGTGACCACCATCCGATCAAACTCGTTGACAAAGACCACACGCATGATGGTCGGGGTGTACAGGCGCATCTCGCTAGCCAGTGCACGGAATGCACAAGCCGAAGCAGGCGCAGGGACCCATTCAGATACTTCAACCTCGACGCATTGGACGTGCGGTAATTGCATCAAGAGACCGTAAAAGCACAGGCGCTGTACGATGGGGGAGTATCAATAATCAAGTAATACGAAATGACATGAATCAAGTTGCGCACCTCTTTCCCCATGACGGGCAAGACGAGTGTTCCAATGTAGCGCAGTTCAGTGGTAGTGGCTCTAGAGCGTACGACCGAGGAAAGGAGTTCCATGGAAAATGCCTCGCTATATGCAGATGCTGCTATGTCAAGCGAGCGGAGAGGTCGAGTAGAGAGCTTTAGTTTCGAAAAGAGGAGAGTCATCTCTTCTCGCTTCTCCAAGAGATCAGAGCGCGAGAAGCATGTCTTGAGGTGGGTAATAGGCCGCCCCGGGACCATAGCGATTGCAGCTTCCGAGAACGTGCATTCCAAAGTCGCCAGATTAGGGAGAGAGTTCGCGTCGAGTGTCAGGGAAGGCGAAGGTACATTATTCGTAGGCGTCACAGAACCAGTTTCATTATAATCCAGTATGTAGAGATCGTTGAGATCAACTTGTGTGTTTAGAAACGCGACAAGGTGGAAGTCCCAGTCCAGGTCGCAGTGCAACCGTCGAAGTCGAAAAGTGCAGTCATCAAGAACCCATGCAACAGCCTTATCCGTATCCTTATTAATGTGGATATTTAGGTAACGGAGCATTTGTGTCTTTTTGAGTGCCCTCGAAATCGCTGGCCAATAGGCGTCCGGTAGGGGCGTCACTTCGTTATTCTGGTTGTCATCTTCGTTGTCACTGTCACTGTCGTTCTCCTCATCCGATAGATATATCGTAAGAGCATCGACAAGAACGGAAAGCCGGGGTTGTCCGGCGAGTGTATCGCACATGGAAATCGCATTGTCAATGCCACCCAGGTAGAGGGTATTGTACAGTGCACGTTCGCAGACATATTGGAATCCTTTTGAAACCCTGCAGAGAGTGGCTATGTCGTGGCGACTTCCAAGGTAGCTGACAATATTGCGGTAAGCCTCCAATGTCAACTCCATATAATCAAGAGCATCACCTAATTTTGAGAATGAGTATTCACGAGGGAAAACGTAGTCAGAACGACTCACAACCTCGCCGCTGAAGAAGATCGTTTCGTTTGAAGGAGCGTATGCCCAATCTTTTACTGTCTAGAGAGGAATACTGCATAAACAAATTTATCCACAATCAACTCGGCAAAACTCACCGGGTAGAATGGATCCTTGGTTGATCCAAAAAAGACAACCGATGACAAAGGAAAGGATTTAACGACGCTGAAAAATGTTGAACTGGAAGAGACTTCGATATGTCTATTTATGCGGACTCGGAGCATTAGAATCGTGGAATCAATCTGCGGCTTCCGATCTCACCCGCGTTAGTCATTAAGTATCTAAAGCGGTTTCTATTTCGCAGGTATTCCGCGTAGCCTCCGGCGTCGAGCTCTTCCGTAGGATCTTTCCTAGTAATAGATTCCTGAGGGACCGGTTCTCTCCAGCCCAAATGTCCACGTGGTAAACATGTGGCTGTCGCATGTACCGGGATTTGTAGAGGCTCGCCACAGAAAATTTTATCCAACCAAGAGATTATTGGCCGTCATCGTTCAAACGTTGATACATCACGCATCTGCAAGATAAGATTTCAGGAACTTCCCATCGCTTTTTCCGAAAGCCCCACGCGTGTAAAGCCATTCCATGGACAGACGAATTTCGAAAAAGTCCTTGAACGACGTGAAAATCTAGCCCGTTGGAGCAAGAGCGTTAGAATAGAGTGATGTTGGGACAGTAAAGTTTGATGTTCACTATTTGAGATCATTTGCGGCGGATTACTCACAGGGACAGAAGTGACATGCTTTGCATTCCGTCGGATGGACAAAGCTAAGTGTCTTGCTGGGAAACTTCGAATACGCCATCCAGAGGTCTGTCTGGCCTTAGAACAGATATACTTCTCAGGCCACAAATCTGATATCGCTAAGTCGTCGCTTGATCGAATTTGTGTGTATTTTTCAACCTTCACGGAGTTGAATTTCGGCGTCGACCGCACCATAAGTGTGGAAATGAGACTATCATGAGTGGACTGCGGAGTAGGATGACCAAGCTTATGTGAATGAGCAGAATCAACAAGATGCTTCTTACGACGAGGACACATGCAGCCATCGTGGAATGGGATATTGCTGAGAATCAGGGGTCTAGAGCGAAGATTCTTGTACCCATATCACCTTGATTGTTCAGACGAGACAACTGAGAAAATGGTGGACCGCCATACGTTATGTAAGGATGGCGTTTAAATCTTCGATGCGTTAGTCGAGTATTTCGGAGACGGGATCGGAAAGGAAGGCTTCAGAGAAGGATGGCAAAGCAAGGGTATCATTATGTGTAGGATAATACTATGTCAGAACGAGTATGAGTACGAGCACCATAGCGATAAATTGTTTGATACTCACTGACACTTTCACTCAAGTTTTTCGAGCTCTTCTAGTCGTGACAGCACCACATCTTTACTCGTTTCTTCAACCTCACCAGCAAGAAATATCTCGTCGAGGATGGCGTAGACCTTGGAAGAAATGAGAAAGAAGATGCTACAAAGCAAAGAATACACACTTTGTAAAAGTTGAATACCAAGTCAAGCTCACAAACATTATCAAAGAATGAATCTGCGACGGTGGAGTGAATGGTTGAATGACGTAATCGCGGAGTTGAGACTTACCCAAGATTTCAACGAAGAGGTGAATGGCTTCGAGGTATGCAAGCTCGTTGTCATTAGCATCTACACAGAGGCAAAAAAAGAGTCCTGCATAGCGCCGGTATACAATCTTGTAATTACGGAACTGAATGTTGGTTGGCCAAGATGTACACGTCTTTGATCAATCTGAAAGGGTACCTCAACGAAATTTGACTGATATTTTTGATCTCGTGGCGCTACCAATCGATGCACTTCACCGCGAAGGCGAACCTGGCAGAACGATCAACAGGCTTTCACCAGAAAACTAGATGTGAATTTTAACTGTACTTTTTCATCGTCATCATATGGCACATACCATTTCGATAGCCTGGTCTTGCCTTGACGATTCTAAAGGCATAATAATAAGACCTCGTTCGACAGTAGTAGCGTCATAGTCAAAGGATTCACCTGGACGAGAATGAACCTGATCATGGTCAGAGCAGGGATCAAGGATTTACCGAAAAGGGTTTTGACAAGCAAAACCACACAAGCCGATAACTATATTTGGGTTGCAATCGTGCGTCGCGAACGAAAGCAAAACGAAAGTGTCTAATGTTTCAAACTACAACAAATGATCATGACGAGATCGTGAATGTCATAAAAGCCTCTATACAACACCAATAATCTCTCCGACAATGCTCTTGAATGTCTTCCTCGGGTCAAATTGTTTCCGGACTTTGGCAAACCTTTGAAGGCTCTGAACAAAGATAAGTAGAGGATTCTCACTCGAGCTCGTATGGACGCACATCTTGATCCAAGTTCTTCACTGCCTGTCTGAATATGTCCCTAGTGTTCTTGGTCCAATGAGGTCGGACAGGAAACTGTAAGTTGAGATCAAGAATATGTAGTAGCTAGAGCACTGATCACAGACCTCTTCGATTAACGTCATTGCGAGCGTCTTGTACCTGAAATATGTTGGAATCGAGCTATCATAAGCTGATGGGGAAACAATATTCACCATTCTTCGTTGTAGCGATGGTGGTCCCCTGTAGCCGGTAAAAAAGATGGAAAATCGAACATGATAGCTCCCTGATACACATTCTGGTCAAACGGGTGAGTTCTGTCGCAAATCGAAATCTTACCTTGGACCAATCAGCAGTCCTAATTCCTACTCTTTCGGTTGTCTGACCCAAGAAGCTATCAAAGGGTTTGCCGAACTATAGCCCGAGGTTAATCTCCAAAACCAGCGCAATAAAGAAAGATCCCAACCTTGATATTGATCCCGCTGATAAGGAGTATCAGAATCGCAGTAGGAACGAGAGATCTAGCGGATCTGACCTGCGGTACGTTGAAGTCACTGCCTTATCGTCAGCTGCTGCTTGATCGAAGAGTTCCCGTATGCGTTTTAGCAATGCATTAGCCTGGGTGACCGGAACCGCAAATTCAAGCGTTTTCGCCCTGAGTCCATAATCCCACTCCGGCTTCAAGCCCGGGTATAAACCACCAATGAGAACGTCGTAAGCATACCCGTGCACAGGCCACACGAGGAGAGGCAAGTTGGTGAGTTTATCTCGAGTTTGTTGAGAATGCATGAATTCAGGGCTCAGTAACTTTACAGAACGTACCATGGAAGTTTGGAGTGCTCCAAAGGCCGAAGAAAATACGTTCTGTCACAAAGTTGGGAAGACTATAGTTCTGCCCGCTGTTCAAGAGATGACGAGCGAGAGCCGCTTCCGTATCAGTAACCGAAAAAGTCGACTTAGAGTGAGGGTCACAAAGGAACACTCAACAGGTCGACTAGCTACATTGAGAAAACAACAGACCTGGAACGCATTCCCTGTTTGTGTGATTGGAACAACACCATAAGTCCTCAGGTGGAATTTCCTCTGGCCTATAAGCAGTATTGAGAAACGGTGTCATTTGATTTTACGCCAGGGAAACTGGATACCTGGCCACCACTAGGCAATAAAGCTTCGTCATAATTCAACACATGTAGAACCCATGAGCATACCCAGTAGTTTGCAGTTACGTATGGAGATACCTGAGCGTAGATATCTCCATTCAAAACATCGTCTTCATCGAGAATAGTTTGATTGGCATAAACTTTGAAGTCAGCGAGGACTCCAAGTTTGACCCTAGCAATGACACCGAGGAGTCCCAGTGAAGTGGTCGCTGCCAGCCACGTATCGTTAGTCTGGTCCTTCTCTAAATGTACAAGATCGCCTATGGTTTTTCAGGCATGACAGCTTGATTGGCCGATGACAGTTAAAGCATGTGGTACCATTTCCGTTAATAATATCGAGGGCTAGTGCTGCACTGGAAACTTGCGAATCTTCTCGTAGCGAAGAACGATGGGCACCCATTGCCATAGCGCCGGCTTGTGAACTCGTGAAGATCTTATACCAATCCAATCATGAAACATTCATACCAATGGTGATGTTCCAGTTCACTAGTTAACGAAAAATGTCAGATGATATGGAAACCGCGACAAGGAAAGGCTTACCAAGCGTGTAGCCTAACGAAGCACCTCGAGCGTGAAGCCATTCGGCACTCAAAGAAGAATTAGACAAGCGTCATGGTCAACTAAGAATTGCGTGTACACTTGGGGAAAAGTGACACCAGCCTCAGCTACAACACTACCAGAACCATCCTGAAGATTAAGATCGGAAATACCATTGACGGCATCCGTCTTGATGACTATAGTGTTTCGGTCGTCGGAGCACATGGTATCATCTAGATCATCGTTAACACGAGATCGAAAAATCCTTTCCACTGGAGCAGAATCTCACACCACATATGTCCATTCTGAAATCGAGATGAGTGTGCGGCACGTAAATTGGACGGGGAACATACACCACTGGCTCTGATCGACTGTCCCTTGCTAACTGCATCTTTCACGAGTGCCTGCATCTCACCAATTGTCGAGGGTCGAAAGACCTGAAGGACATCATTGCACGCAGGAAAGCCAGGACCATCAAACGTATTGTAGGGTTCACCTGACAGGAAGGGGTCTTCCACAGAATTTGGAAAGGCAGATATACAGCTTGCTCACTTTGGACTCTCGACAAGCTCAACACACTCAAATGCACCGCGAAGCTAAGCATTCTGACTGAATACTATGGGACGAGAAAGATCAGTACCTGTGCGCCGCAATGTACTTTGCCAAAGGCTCTTGTAGTTTCAGTGGCCCTTGACAAGGAGCATGCAAGTTTTAGCCGCGGGACTCAACCAGTTACGACCAGAGGGGGAATCGGAAGCTTACATAGGAGCATATGACCCAAAATATGGAAGAATTGCATTCTTGACAATGGCTGAAAGAGTACTTAGAAGTGTGAAATGTTGCCAACTCGACGGGTAAATAGAACAAGCGGCTCAAAAGCAGCCATACAAGCATCATAAAAACGAAGTTTGATCGAAGCGTGATATTACTCCATCGGAACCGGAAGTAGTGCTACTCCATGCTCAATGGTTACACACGTGCACCTAATGTATCTTCGGGGTCCAAATAAGAAAACAGTGTCTTACTGTTATGGTCGACTTCAGATAGTGTGTGTTCACCTTTTATGTAGATGAACGACCAGATGTCCGATTTGTGCGGGGCATTTAATCTTATCTCAGATGTGGTCTGGGTTATCAAATCCACCGCGCATCTCCTTCACTGCTCATCGATCAGCGTACCCGTCATGCTTCGGGATACTCCTTACGACATTCTTATAAGAATCTGCTTACACCTAGATTTACCTCATATCCTTTCCTTTGTTTCTGCAAGTACAATCCTTTAAGGTTAGACTGTGAATCTTAGTGCAAGCTAACCCATGTAGTAAGGTTTGTTCTTCCCTTCGACGAGTTGGCGAGTCAAAGTCTGTGTGGATAGATGTCTTGGAACGAATTGGAAGGACTCGCAATTTGGCCTGCCCTCCCGGCGCTGATCTTTCTGAGATGACTGTCAGCGAACTTCAGCGGGTGGCTCGTCATACCAATAAACTGCAGCACAACTGGAGCATAGAAAGACCTCGCATGACACGATCGGTTAGAGCAGCTCAATATTCACATGGAGAGAATGGAGAACCTGCAGCCATCCTTGCTGCTATCCCAGCGACGTCTCATGTCGTATTGTATCTCAAAGAACATAACCAAATTCTTGTTTGTGATAGCGAAGGTCGGATGCCACTACGAAGGATCGGTGTTGGTAAAATCCGACGCCGTGCGCATTTTGATGACTCTGGGCAACATTTAATTGCAGTTCTAGCGGCTGATCTGGATGCGTAAGTGTGGAAGGCTTTGAGCAGGTGTCGTTACTGACAGTATTATGTCAGATTATTATTGAGAGTCATCTCCATTGATTACAGTCAAGATGGAAAGATGCTGAGTATTCGAGAACTCCTTTCTTCAACTCCCCCTTCTCAATACCTGCACGGACCTTTATTTGTTGCTCCGGATCTAGTCGGTCTCCTTTGCGACGCCGATGAAGGGAGGTCCTTCATACATATAATCAATTTCACCCAAGAGTTCTCTTTTGATGTCCCTATCGCTTCTTCATATTTGACGGTAATGACTCGATCTTATACAGAATACTCTGAGCTAATTCGTGAGTCCATAGGATGATCAATTCATCTCTTTATCAGTTATCGAGAGACGACTGTTCATAACATTTGCTCAGAATCATGATGATACCAGTTGTGAAACATACGATGTTTATCGCTGTCCAGGAGAGAAGCTCTCATCAGAAGAAAAGCTCAGTTGGACGCAATTCGGCACCAGTATTGTGCACGCCGCACAAGTGGCTGTGTTCAACCTCTCACGGGGATTTGACAGAGAGACAATAGAAGTGAAGCTAACACGATTTGGACATTATGCCCTTCATGTCGTATACCCGGAATCGCACGCTGGGTTTACCTACGCATCCTTTTGGCCCATCGAGCAGTTAGGTACTCGCCATATTCAAAGCACCGAATATGGGGAGACGATCGTCATCGAGGGCAAGGTCGGGTCTCACCATCATGACCATTCTGCCCCTTGGCTGGCGGCTACAAGTCATTCGGGGATATATTCAGTTCTTATTGTTCAACACGCTGATCAAGACCCTCAATTGTGTCTCCTGCAAAGGGACTCAAGCCCCCCAGTTATGCATGTTCGTGCCCTCGACGTTCCTTGTTATATCGATTTAACAGAAGTCTATGCGGTTGCTATTGAAGAGAGATATGGTGTTATATATTTATCTCATGCACAAGGGTATCTGTTTGCACTTCCTTACGCATAACATACTATAAATTCCATGACTCAATTACACAATGAGAGTGCCAAATGGTGTCTGGAATGTCGTTAAGTTGCGTGAAGTGGGGTCAATAACGTGCTTGTCATAGCCAACGTAGAGGTCAAGGGTAGCACTGCAAATGCGGCCAGGAAAGGATTTGGCAACGTGGTCAGGAAAAGGGGGAACTCCGGAGTGGCGGATTGTGACTTGGTTTAATGGCTTGAGACTGTGGACTAGGCAAAGTTTACCGTTTTCCTTCAAGACACAGAACCAGCAGGACCGGTAAGCAGAGTTTGAGGGTTCATAAATGCCTGCTTGGATCTTGCTACGGATGATTTTGCAGATCTCCTTTTCCAGGCCTGGCAGTATTGGTCGGTTATGCTGAACCCAAGGGATGTGAGGGATGGTCGGTATGCAGATGGGAGGGAAGAAGTCAGGTCGTAGGCTTCCTCTTTTGAAATCTTCCCAGGCAAAGGCTTTTTGTTGCTTAGTGACAAGGTCCACAAGTACATTAAGCTCATCTTGGGTAAGAAAGCTGGTATCGTGTTCCTTAACAAAAGTCGCTTTGTGGTCTTTGGTAAAACGAGGAGTCAGTAAGAAGGGAGGGGGATTAGGATCAAGCTTGGGTATGTTCGCTAAGGGGTCACCAAGAATGTGTCGTTTGATTTGAAAGTCTTCGCTAACCTGGCTAGTGATGGGCTTGGTCTTCAATGTGACTGGCTTGTATCTCTTCTTGACCTGGACTCCTTTGCATTTTGGCTTGGTGGCAGCATAAACAGCTGGGAAGGGGACATTAATGTAAATGGGGGCTGAGAGGGTATCAAGCATTCCTGATGCTTGGCCAAGAATCAAGGGATCAGAGAGACTGGTGGAAATGAAATAAGAGCATGGCATGATAACGGTCTCGGTAAGGTCGCTAGCGGTCACATATAAATAGGCAAGAGAGAGATTGTCAGAAACTGTTTTTGGGTTTTCTAATATTTCAGGATCGAGCGGGGTATGTGAATGCACTATAATGGAGTGCTTTTGGTGGTCGTAGTCGAGGATGACTGCTAAGTCTTCCTCAGAGTCATTAACCGTGGGGGTGGTGGCAAAAGCAACGGGGCGGTCCGGTGCTATACTTGGACTGAACCTTCTGTTGCTTGTACTGACCACGAGGAAATGTAGGGATGGTGTGACGGAGTCTGGTATTGGGGTCCATTATCGTTATTGTGGTTTCCGTTTTGCTAAGCGTATCGACGGTACTCTTGGTTAAGACATCAAAGGGGCGACCAAGCAGAATATCGTAAGCAGGGGAGCGTAGAACATGGATCTGAAGGTATAACGTGATACCACCAACGGTGCAGGGGACATTACAAGCTAAACCGAGAGATTTGTCCATAGTACCATTAGCACTCTGCATGTTCAGAATGATGCTGGGGTCATAGGAGATGCCAAGATAGTTAGTGACTTCAGCAGACATGGAGATGATCTGGGAGCCGCTATCCACTATACATTCAATTTCCTCGCGATTATCGACCAAGAGCATGATAGACCAAATTGCCTGAGATTCCTGAGCAACCATTAACATAACCGGTTCTTTGCCAGGTGGTAATGACTTGATATATGCTTCCATGGGATCTATCGAAGTCATTGACACACCTGCTCCCACAGGGTTCACCACATTCAGCATCACCATGCTTCTCGTGTATGCATTGCACTGTGCCCACTCATCTGGTGTAGGGTTTGCTGGACCCCACCATGCTGTTGGGACAGTGGGGACATTACTCTTCTCTTTGGAAAATGGGATGAGTGGGTTAATAATCTTGCCCATCAGGTAACCGAGCAGTCCTCAGCCACGCGCTGCCTCTGTGAGGGTTGTCTTGAATGATACCCAGTTTAAACCATCAAATTTTTCCTCCATAGGCAGTAGAAAGAGCGGTGGGTTCTGAGACATGGTCTCTTTTGCTTTTTCTTTGAGTTTGGTCAATTTTGGTGGTTCGGAAAAGTTTCGTGAGTTGCATACAATTTTACTGAGTGGCATGGGGCCCTATAACCTGTTGAACACAGTGACTCAGTCAGTATAGGAACGACTGTATATTGTACTATGTGAATGTACCTGTTGAACACAGTGACTACCGTATGTTAGTGTGAGTGTGTACAGATATACTAGACGGGACACCTCAGTTGGTATAGGAATGACTGAGTGTGTCCCGACCCCCGCTCCTACTTCCATACCTGCTCGTCACATGTTCCCACAGTGCTGTGATCCTACCTCCAACATGGTACAACAATCATAAACCTTGCAAGCCATGACCACCACAGTTACACTTTCCCCTGCCTTCTTGTATCCTGGGGTTACACCCTATCCAGCCCTTGGCCCCCAGCCCTATGCAGTTGGCCACTCTCACAGCTGACTCCACTAAACTCTGCCAACAAGCTGCCCAATCCGCTTGGGATAAATGCTGCAGAAAGCATCCCACTTAGACCTGCGGGTTTAGGAGGGAGTGTTAAAGCTGGCATGTCTTAGTAAACCCACAGAATGGAGGGAGTATTGCATGATATAGCCACCATATGTTTGCATGTCATTTGATCATCTATACTAATCAATAATGGGCCCCATAGCTTATTATTTGATGTAGTATTTAACTAAATGGATGCCAATATATATGTATATAAGTAGACAACAAGGACCATAAGTCCTTGTGCATTTAAACTCAATACATTGTTATATCCACGCAAACACTTAGCTTCATGTTGATTGCCTTTTGCCCTTGATTTATCCAACATGATGTTCCAGAGGAATGAACATAACACCAGTCCTCCTACTGTCTGCTACTGCACAGGACCTGGTATTCTGTCCCTTTGACCTTTCCCTTCATATTTCATAAGTTCTGATGTTTCTGGGGCTTGCCTGGCAAGTCCTAGAGTCACCATATTCCAGAGTTCTCCCACTTCCAGGAAAACATTCATGTTCTTGGAATGTGCTTGTCCCAGCTGTTTGAAACATGCTAGGGACAAATTCATCCAATGCCCTCCTTCCTAAACATTCATATTTCCATGTAATCCAATGTTCTAACTTTTCCTGAGCCAGCCCTTTTTCTTCTGTCTTCTAGAGTATTTGATAGTTCATATTTCTGACATACCAAGTACTCTCCTGAACTTAGAGTTTTCCCCAGCTCTTCTTAAGCCTTCCTACTTTGTTCCCTATGCTCTTGATCCTTCCTTTATTATCATTCATCTATCCTATTTATTCTTATGGCACCAGTATTTCCTCTTCTGATCATCTTTCCCCATGGGTCTTTCCTCTAGTCAGAATCATTCCCTAAAGTTCTTTCTCCCTTTTCTGGACTATTCCATCTTGTTTCTATGGTTCCCCTCTTTCCTTCTTTGTCCAATCTCAATATTTTTATATTCCAGACCTTCCTATCTTTTATTCCATGGAGTAAGATGTCAGATCTTTTGATTATCTCTTGATCTGAAGATCTGCTAGGAGATCTGCTATGTCTACCATTTCAGCCATAATAATCGATATTTAATGTCCATTTTTTGTCTTCTTCCTTGTCAGAATACTCCATTATTTCATTAGCTTTCTAGAAATATGGATTATTTAAGTGTTCCTATGTTTTTCAGGTTTCTGGGGAGTTGTCTGCCTAGAGTGCCTACAATTTTCAGCACATAGTATGGTTTGTTTTAACCAGGACTTATGACTTTAGACATAGAGTCATATCAGCAACATGTTCATGGAGCAGGTGTGGTGCCTGCATGGCACTCAAAAAAGGTGGTCTCAGATAGGGGGCCACAATTTGTTGCACAGTGTGTGAGGATGTGGGAAAGGTTGGGAATCAAGCAGGCACTGTCAACAGCACACCACTCCCAGATGGATGGCCAAACAGAAAGGCTTAATCAAGAGCTTGAGGTCTATCTGTGCACCTTTGTCAACTACTACCAAGACAATTGGATGGACTGGTTGCCATTTGCCAAGTTTGTGTACAATATCAACACATCCATTGGTATGGCCCCCTTTTTCACAAAATATGCATACAACTCAACGTTCTTGATAAACCCTGTCAACTCACAAGCAGTCCCAAAGGCAGATGCATGGTTGGCTTGTATCAGAGAGATGCAGGGGGAGTTGAAGGAACTGTTGGAAGTGGCTGTGGAGAGGATGAAGTTTATGATGCATGGGTGGATGAGGCGCAAGATTACTTGGTGGGAAACAGGGTTTACCTGGAGCAAGCAGATCTGCCTTCAAACAGGCCAAGCCATAAGCTGGACTTTAAATGTTTTGGCCCTTTCAGGATTTTGTACGAGGTCTCAGAGGCGGCTTACCAGTTGGAGTTGCCTGATGGCTGGTCTATACACAACGTTTTCCATGTGTTGTGCCTGGTCCCAGCACGGGAGGACACCATCTTGGGCAGGCACCAGGAACCACCGCCAAATCAGATGGAGACTGGGGAGGAGGTGGGGATGGAGAGAATCCTGAAGGAGAGGAGGATGCAGGGGGGGGGTCGCGGAGTTTCTAGTAACGTGGAAGGGGTGGGAGAACAAACGGACGCGTGGCAGGCGGAGACGTGGCAAGAGCCGAGACTAGCACCGAAATAACCGCCCAACACGGAATCTTTTTTTCTCTATCAGCTACCTTACAAGTGGGGGGCAAGTGTCACGATATACACATGACGCCGCTGTATCCCGTAGTTACTATCCTTAGTTCGCTCCACTTCACGTTTAGGTGTGTACTATCGTCGGCTGTGTTCACGTACAAACTACAATACACTTCACATTTAGCCTTTCTGATTGCACCGCGTTGCGATTGCCGATCACAAGCCTTACATGGACTGACCATGTGTTCTTAGATTCCGTCGGTTCTCATACTCGGAGCCCTTCTCACACTGACTACGTGTACTCTGAGATTATACCTCGACGCGTCTCTTTTGATTCACGCCTACATTATCGATCCAGGCATTCTACGCCGCACTTTTATCCCAGACGGGACCATGGGAACCTAACTAGGTCGACCGTTCGCACTGTCTATCAGGACTACCTCTCCTCCACACCAGTGTTAGGCTTTGTAGCATCCACATGCATCTCATTGGGCGCGTGGAACTAGCGCTTATGGGAAGTTCGGGAGGTTCCGGATCCGTCACCATTGGACGCAGGGTGTCACGTGTCACGTGACGTCTAACTCCAAACTGTTAACCCCGTGTAGATAGAGTCCTTAGCTCGTTTATAGATCGTTGCACCGCGTTGCGACATGCTTGCGTCGGCCTTACAACAAATAAAATTTCTCTGGGGTGACTCAGACTGGATGGCCACAGTTTGATCTGGCTGAGGTGTACCTCAGCGAGACTCTGGAGTCAAGACCGCAAAGAGTCAAGCTAGTTAGGACTTAGATAAGTTCAAAATATTTGGCAGGCTGCGGTGCATCACGTAAGGAGTCTTTGAGCAATCGGTCAAACGGTGGGGTAAGTCCTAGATTGAAAAAGATCTCGCTCTCAAATATAGGGTGCAAACTTTATATACTGAGTATCTAGTATGCTTTAGGAATACTCCTATAATGGCCCCTTGCGTAACCCTTCAATAATCTTGAGCTGACATGAATGGACCGTTGATATGTTTTAGGCATACTCCTATTTCGACCCCTCCCGTACCCCTTTAAGAATTGGATTTGATAGGACATGGCACAAATGCTTTCTCCAAACAGACAAAGATGATGTAGAATTCGTATAAATCCTGACTGTGTTGTTGCAATCCTTTCCAAGACTCCTCAGCTTCACTTAGCGTAAATCTACATACACAACAATGTTTTCTCGCGTCTTTTCCGCGTTGTTTCTTGCCACGTTGGCGTCTACTATATCTGTGTCTGCTACGACCACCGTCAACAACAAGATTGTAAGTCTCTTATCACATCCCGAGCGCTTGCCTCACCCAGCCTCTGCGTTTGCATCTAGCCTAGTGGTATAACTCTAACCCAATGCCTGGGCGAACGACGTAAATGTTGTACACGCGCTCCCAAGGGAGTAAGTACAGTTGTGTCTGCGAGCTATGGATGAACGTTGCCGTTGACACTTAATACGACCAGTCCGTTGACAAGGTCGTGCTTGCTGTGGACAACATACTCCAACTTAACGATCCTGTACCTAAGACAGTGTATGCCTTAACCTTTCGTTTTAAAGAGCCTTCCTTGACCGCTTTCAATGTAGGAGTCGCTACTGTTCCCCATGGGAAAATGATTGCTGGGGAGTGCCTAAATGCTGTAAGACTAAAGATGCGCCAGTAAGTCTGTCGTGGAATATTTTCTGATACTAGTCAATTGAAACAATCAAAATCTAGACTATAAATGGCCATGCTCAGCTTGATTGTGTCCCCATGGTCGTCGACCGGCAACCCGCATGGAATTGACCCTCTCTACTCTAACAACAGAACAAATTTATAACTGTTGCACGTAACTCTGGTCGAGGGCCATGAGACAATAATATATTGCAATTCGAAGTTTGTTTGATCACCCTTACTGTCTGTATATCACTCCTTCCCAGGTGACAGACAATGACTATTTGAGTCCTACCTATTTTGTACTCTCGTTGTTTCGCGATTGCCTTATCCTTCCTTACCGTTATCCACGGTCCATATGTGAATAAAAAAAAAAATTCAGATGTATACGTCACAATCTATCTAATTCTTTAGTGATTGTCACCATTCAAAGACGTAACTTACGTATTAGGTTAGACTTAACAGGTTATGGGAATATGCTGACACTACACGGTGACGTCTAACTATCAACTGTTGATCCCCGTGTAGATAGAGTCCTTAGCATTGTTTTATTTCCGGCCCCGGTTTCGGTTCACGATGCCACTCCCAAATCAATGAGGGGAGCTGGTTAGTTTCATATGGACCGAGTATGATGAGTGCGCGATGCGCAGGCACTGAGAGGATCCAGTTGACTGGTCGAAGGAAATCACCAAGTAAGGTCTATCTGAAACCTTAATTGCTTCCCCCGGTAATCCTTTTCCCGTGCCACGTTGGCACTTCTGTTTTGCACCTTACACTTTCCCTTGATGCTGCCAACCTCATTCGACAATGCTCAATGATCTATTTTGCGGTGTGGCACACCTTTTGTTTCTTTCTCCCTTCTTATTTTGGCTATTTTGATCTTATTTGGTCTCTGTTTTCACGCATGATTCAACCAGTCATTCCTCCTGGTCACCACAATTCCTTCCCTGCCACTCCTCGTTGCTTTTCCAGTCTGTTTGGCGCATTTCTTGTCCTCTTCTACCTGCTCCACCCTTGTTATTCTGCTCTTTTTACTTATGAAGTTTGTACTCATAATCAGTAGCAGATGTCAATATTATTATTTTGTCTCTGTGGCATGCTTTGTGTGGCATGCATTGTATCACTACCAACCTGGGGACACAAGACACACCAACAATCAAGGCCATAAGTGAAAAGGCAGTTAACCGACTCTTTTGTTCTGGATGCTAACAATCCAATTACAAACCCAATTCAAAGGCCTGAAATTCCTGCTGACCCAGCACCCCACCATGAGATTGAACCAGTTGTAGAGCCAGAACCAGTAGTCTGTCAAGAACAACCATGGAGGTCAACTCAGGTACCAATTCCCACAGCTAGAAGTAACCCCAACAACTGCCCAGAAACACTCTTACAATGGGCACTAAGAGAGTCCAAAGAATCAGGGAAGCACATCTAGCAAGAGAGGGCAGAATGACAGCAAGCAATTCAAGAACTCCACTGCAGCACAATGCAGGACCCACAGGTAGCAGAATAGAATCCCAACCTTAACCATATTTTGGCAGCACTAAATGCAATTGAAGATGTACAAGAAATTCATGCTGGCAATTGTTGATTCAGAAGTTCCAAAGACCTTGAAGGTGCTGATGTAGAAAGGTGGAGATAGGCCTATGAGGATGAATGAAAACTGCTGAAAGATATGGGTGTTTGTTAACTCATACCAAGAGGACAAGTACTAGCAGGACAGAGGATGTCAGGTCCCGCTGACGATGGGGGCTCAGCTACACTGGCGAGTCCTTACTAGGCGAGCTCGGGAGGCTAAGCACGGGTCTGGGGCTTCACAGAAGCTCCGGTACAGCTATGAGTGGCCTGGGGTGAAGTCCGAACGCTCTGGGGTACGAGTAGCGACGCGCGTGAGGTCAAAGGTGCTCCGGGTAGAGGAGCGCGAGTGCGGGGAATAGGGAAGAGTTGTAATGAAAGGGAACGGGGGCATAGGGGGATGGTATGGATCGGGGAATGGGAGTGGGCTCGGAAGCGGTAGGAGGTAGGTACGGAGTGGGCGGGGGATGGGCTGGTTTGGAGATCAGGGAACGGGGAACGGGGAGGGGCATGGAGTAGGAAGTGGAGTTGGGGTAGGGGTGGCGTATGGGGGTCTGGAGATGGCGGGGTCATGACATTACCCCCCCTTCAGTGTCGAGACCCTTCAAGATGGGGGCCACAGTGGCAGTGTTGTGGGAATTCGAACCCGAAGTTAGTGCTGGCACAGAAGTCCTTGGAATTGAAGTTGAAGTCGTACGGTGGCCGTCCCGGGAGTGCTTCAGAGGGGGATAAAAAGGGAGGGCTCACTGCAACTTGTTCCCCATCTTCCCATGTCTTCATCCAGTTCCTCTTCCAGTTTGCCCACTCCCCCTCCCTCTGATGACTTCTGAGTCTGCACCTGGCAGCAGTACGAGGATTGCAGGGCTTCGTACGATCGTTGCCGGCAGGAGCGCGAGCTATCAGTGATGGTCCGTCGGCGTGAGTATTGTTTATTGGGTTGTGTTGTTTGTGCTGATGGGGTTTTTCAGAGGTCGACTTGCAGCGCTTCCTGTGGTCCCCTCTGTGGCTCCTCCTGCCGCTCCAGTCGCCCCCATTGGGCATTGGGTGTCTCAAGAGGCTGCGACGGCGGGGCAGCTTACGGATGCATTGGCTTGGGTCCAGGGTCCCCCCACTCTTGCGTGGTGTTGGGCGCATGCTCCGGTAAGTAGCTCCCTGGCGATGGGTTCCCTCAGCTGACTCCGGGGTGCCCTAGTGCGTTTTCTGTACTCGCCGGGGAGGGTCCTGCAAATTTGTGGCACCAGAGGCAGGGTCAAGGCAGGACTCCTCGGTATGTGAGGCTTGTCAGACCCACCATGAGAGTTGCTCGGTGTCGCAGCTCTGGAGGGCCACTTGCATTGTGGAGGAGCAGGGGTGGGACGTGGTGTGGGTTCTAGCACAGATGGTGGCCACTCCAAGGTCTCGGGCAGTTGGGGAGGCTGGAACAAAGCCGGGGCATGTGCGGGGGGTTCATTGGGAGTCCGGGGGCGGTAGTGCAGGGCTCAGGGCTGGGGTGAAGGTGGGGCCCCCATGGGGAGCATGAAGGGTGTCGGGGATCACCTCCGGCGAGGGGGTTAAGTGAAGGGCGTCCTCCCCTTCCCGGCGTCCCCCCAAGCATCCCCGGAGGTCTTCTTCTTCAGAGGTGGAGCCCCCCGGGGCCCATATGTTCTCTCCCTGAACAGGGAGGCCCATGAGTCCTCCTTCTCATGTGGTCACCCCTGGGCTCCCGGTGGCAGAGGTTCTTGGTGGGGGAGGTTGCCTGGAGGGACGAGGAGTTGCAGCAGGTCCAGGAGGAGCATGACGCGGTGTGGTGGGAGCTGGAGGTGGCGATGGCCCTGGCCAACATGCGGGCCGTTGAGGTTTGGGACCTCCAGGAGCAAGTCCAACGCTTGGAGGGCATGGTGGGGGCGCCTGCAGCAGGCCCAGCCTTAGGGCCGGGGCAAGTGGCGAGGTTAGAGATGGAGTTGAGGGCCCTCCAGGTGGCGGGGGAGGTGTCCTCTCGGCGGCAGGATTGGTTCTTAGGGGAGGCGGTCACGGGGTGGGGGGAGATCTTGCATAAGTGGGTCTGTTCGGGATTCCCGAGGTTAGCTAACTTGTCCACCCTTGTTAGGCTGGGTGCAGGAGCACCGGCTGCTTCTGGATGCTGCGTCTGCGGCATACACATTGATACAGGATGGTCTGGCCCAGGAGCAGCAGGATGTTACCCTGGAGGTAGCTCAAGGGCTGTCGCAGTTGGGGTTGGTGTTGGCAGGGCACCATCGACGCAATGCGGTGGCTCTGGGGACGTGGTTGGACACGGCGGTGGATGTGGGGGAGGTCCTACTGCGTCGGGAAGATCACGCGGCCGTGTTGGGGGTCCAGGTGGAGCTGGCAATGATGGGGGATGGAGGCACAATGGTCCTGGGGGTGAGGGGGGATATGGGTGAAGGTGAGGGTGCGCAGGGAGGGTCGGAGTGAGGGAGGTGGAGGTACTTGCTTTCTTGGTTGATTCCTCAGACTTCTGGCTTCCTATGCTGTAGTATTTGTAGATTAGCCTATATATACACAATCCTTACTCCTTTCTGGAATGTGTCCTCTTTTGATAAGTGCAGTTTCAGTAAGTTTTATGGGGGGAGAGCAAAGGGCATGTAGGGGTACTGGCGGGAGTTGAATCCCTAGTGAATCCAGAGGTGGTGTAAGGGGACAACCCCTAGAGACCATCCTTTCCTTTTCCTATTCTTTTTCCCCTTCCTTTTCCCTTCTGTTTCCCTTTAGATACTATCTGTACATATTGTGTCCGCATTTCTGATCACCTGACCTTGCTCTCAAGGTCATCTGATCCCTTCCTGGTCATCTGACTTCTCCAGACCACCTGACATTGCCAGAGTCACCTGATGGTCATTACCAATCCATTCTCTGGCAATGTCCGAGTTTTTATCTTTTTATTCCCACAGTATTTTTCCAGTAGCTTCTGTGTACTATATAGTTGATTCCCACGCTTCTGGCGCCCCAGAAGCGTCCACAGCCTGGCATAGGGATTCCTTGAACTTATTCTCTTTGGATATCCCTCTGCCAGGTGAGTAGCTAGCTCCTGTACACTGTAGCTACTTGCTAATACATCTTTGGATATCCCTCTGCCAGCTGTGTGACTTCCACAGCTCTCTGAGGTCGCCCTTACAGCAGAATAAGTCTCTCCTGACTGATCTGGGATTACCCACTCAGTTGTGCTTCCCTGTCTGCCTCTGCTTCGCTTCCAGGACCCCACAACTGCCTGCTACATCCCTCATCTGTCTCCCTTTGGTCCCTGCCCTGCTATGCCTCCCACCCTTGCCTCAGGCCCTCCTCCTGCTCCAGACACTTCAACTCCCACTCAGGATGACGCCTACGCTCGGTTAGATGCTGTAGAACAGGGCCTTCTCACCTCCAACACCACCCAACTTGCTCTCAGCCAGCAGCTTTCTGTTGTCCAGGCCTAGCTTCAAGAACTGCTTTCAGCTATGCGCTCGACGTCTGTAGGGGTCTCCCAGGACCCCTCCTCCCTCCCTCACACCTCCCCCTTGCTGGTTTCAGACTCTCCTGCATCTGAGCACCTTCCTGCAGTGGCCGCCACCCCGCTGCGCCTCCCTATGCTGACAATTGTGCGCAAAATGTTGTCGGCTATTAAGGCAGCTCCTCCCCCCTCCTTTGATGGTAATCAGGCCCAGGGCTGCCAGTTCCTGACAGCATGCAAGCTGTACATCAGTCTGAATGTCTCTTCTTTTACCGACTCTGCTCAGACGATCAAATGGGCGCTGTCATATATAAATGCAGGTAGAGCAGCCAATTTAGCACAGGAGATCTTGGAGGATGACACGCACATGTTCCCTGACTGGGCTGCATTTGAGTCTTGGTTTCTCACTGAGTTCATGCACCCTGATGAAGCCCAGCACGCAGCCCTCACGCTAGAAGGGACCTCCTACTACCAGCAGGGATAGACACTGGATGCATATGTTGACAGGTTCAAGCTACTGGTCCGGCACTCAGGTTTCCCTAGGTCCTCGCAGCTAGTTCTCCGCTTCTGCCAGGGACTAGACTCCCTGATCCGTCAACGGATCGATGGTATGGTGGAAGGACGTCCCTGGGATGATGACATTGATGGTTGGATTGTAGCTGCACATCTCATTGACCAGAACGCTCATGCAGACTGCCAATTTGAGTCATTCCACCCCTCTCAACCTCATCAGCCAGCGCCTGCTCCTCCCACCGCATCCGTCATCCGTTGGGCCCCTGCTCCCCTACCAGCTCCTCCTAGTGCCCCACCAGCGCGCGCCTCTGCATTCAGTGCCCCAGCAGCTGCTCTGCCTGCTAAGATCCCCATGGGAATTCCTATGGACATCGATGCTGGCCGGAAGAAAGGAAGCATCCCTCCTTCAGTATGCCGCCGCTGTGGACAGTCTGGTCATTGGGCTCGCAGCTGCCCTCAAGGGCTGGACGTCCGTTGCTTGTCTGCGGATGAGCGTGATGCTCTCATCATGGAGCTCCTTGCTGCAAAGGATGCATCAGGAGTTTGCTCCCCTGAACAATCTGAGCCGGCGCCAGTCGAGGAGGAGGAGGAGGAGGTGGTAGAGGATTTTTAGTACCACAGTGGATGGACCGTACGCCTCCACTGCCTAGAGTTCCATCCGTCGTCGCCGAAGACCTGGGAACTAGTTGGTCTTCGGCATGGCTTTTCCCATGCTCCCATGTTTGGCCTTGCATTTGTTGCAGTCCGCAGCCTTGTGACCTTCTTTGCCGCAGTAAAGGCAGAGATTATTCTTCATGCGATGTTCACGTTCAGCAGTAGTAAGAGGTCCACGAGGTTTTGATGTCCCAGGGCTAGAGATCATATTGACTTCCATGGGTACAACATCGGAGGTAGAACTAGAGTTGCTTGTCGGAGCAGTGTTGGAAGTAGGAGCTGGGTAGTGATGGGAAGAGTTTCCATTTGTGTCCTTCTTCTTCTTGCCAGATTTGATGTGTTTCTCGACCTCGCGTTGATGAAGATTTGTGTCGATGGATATGACCAATGGTTCCCATGCTTCCAGTGTTAAGGGATGATCTACGATGTTAACGAGATGATCCTTTACTGTTGATTTCAGTCCTTTCATGAAACGAGTGATCTTAGTCTGTTCAGTCATGTCTAAATGACTAGCAAGTTCCATGAAAGCCGTAAGATAATAATGAGCCGAGCCAGTTTGCTTGAGTGAGTCGAGTTTAAGTTCAGCATTCTGGATAAGGCTTGGATCGGAGAACTTCTTGCGGAAAGCGAGGAGAAAGTTGTTCCAATCATAGAGGAGAGGAGAACCAGACCGTTCGAGATGATTAAACCATTCGATGGGTAACCCGTCTTTGAGGTGTAACCTGACGTAGAGGACTTTGGAATGATCGTCAGGGAAGGAAGCGGTGTGGAACTCTATGATGCGTTTTACTTCCGAAATGAAAGGAGTAACTTCACCGTGTTTCCCATTAAAAAGGCGTGCACTACGGAGTTTAATGGTGCTGCCGCGAGAACTAGAAATCTGATCATTAGCAGGACGGCGAGCAACCTCGTTCATTACGTCGATGAGGCTATTCTGAAGCATAGTCTGATTGTGTGTAAGTTGAGCGAGGATGGCTGCAAACTCGGGTGTGAAAGCAGGAGCATTTCCCATCGAGTCTGGATTTTGACCTTGTTCCATCGGAGGGATTGCTGTGGGATCGAAATTACCGGCGAGTTGGGTGAAATCAATGCCAGGAGAGGTGTGAGGAACGTAGTTTTCAGGATTGAGAGCTGGAGGCTGGATAGTCGGGGAATTATAATCTAGATAGACGGAAGTCGTGGCCATATAGTATGAGGCAATCAAACTTTGTCAGGGACCCGTTCAAGAACTCGAGAGAAAGCTTAAGACTTGAGAGAATGAGCGTACAAGAGTTAACAACTGTGTTGATTGCCTGAAGATATCTACCAAATACATGAGGTTTTTATAGTAGTTTAGAATAAGGAGAATCAGAATCAGGGTGAGATTGAATAGGGAAGATTTCAGAAATGTAGTACAACGTGATAAAATAAGGAGAAATAACAAAGGAGAAATACGTAACTAGGAGCAAACAAGAGGAGAAATAACAAAGGAGAAATACGTTACTAGGAGCAAACGAGACATAGGAAGATGCTGACGAGAGTTGTTCTGAGTAATTACAAGAGATCGGTAAGTTTGTGACACCTCATTATTTGCTGGAGACAGGAAAATTGGACAAGTTGAAGGGCTTTTCATGAATAAGTCCGTGACATTGTCCTTGATATTGATGTATTGTACAATGAGCTCCTTCAAGCTGCTCATGCAATGCAAAAAGTGATCTTAATATCCACATGTTTGACCCTTGCATATAATATTGGATCTTCAGAGAGGTTTATTGCTGCATTATTATTGCACATTATCGTTGTTGCCACAAGTGAGTTGTAGCCAATTTCTCAAATCAGTGTCTGTAGCCATATGTACTTCTGTACAGCTTCAAATGTCACCATATACTCTGCCTCACACAATGAGGCTGCCACTATTTTCTGCTTCCTCAAAGCCTATGAGACAATACCTGTTCCAAGTGACTATGAATATCTGCCAACACTTCATTGTGTATCAAGGCAGTTGCCCAGTCTGAGTCTGTGAACCCTGACAACAAGATAGGGGTTCTTCCACTCAGGCAAAGCCCAAAGTCCCATGTACCCTTCAGATATTGGACAGTATGGCTGCATTTCAATGTATAGTAGAATACAAATCAAAGTATTGTGTCAACTGTTGGACTGCATACTGTATGTCTGGTCTTGTGAAGACTGCTAGCCAAAGTAAACTTCTCACTAGCTTACAATATGGGATTTTTGTAATGTGCTTATGCTCCTCTGGTGTCAACTTTGGATAATTCATTTGCCATAGCTTCAGTCCAAGCTCCAGGTAGAGACAATGAATTGGTATTACTTTGTCCAAACTGAGCCACAAGCCTGTGAATTATAGGCATTTGAGAGAAATACACTGTGCAATTGGCTCTGTTCCACTCAACAGCTATTCTGACAATCTGTTGCAGTGTGCCTAAGTTTGTAATGGTCCAGACCCCTGTTGCAGCTAATTACATGCAGAGTATGGTGCTTTCAGCCTAACAAGGTTTAGACTTATGTCTGATGTCTGGCATTTTGTACTCAGTAGATGGATTAATGTAAGATACATACCTAGCATCTCATATTCAGTAGATGAAGAATACAAGATGGCCAGGGAGTGAAAATAATCTATACCAACATTGCCTCAAAATTGGCACTTTCATTATTGACCGAGACTATGGACACAATGTTCTCAAAATGATACACCATCAATGCTGTTGTTTGTGGTGTTCATGATTCCTGTTTATGGAGAAGGACCAGTCGTATATGATACCTCATTCACTAATTCCTTGGATCGTGATGATACTTTTTATAGTAATCAATATGCAGATCATGCTAATGAACTCATTTACTGAATACCAATGACTGCTTGTATTTACTACCGTATGTTGGGAAACATTCCACAAAGCCGCGCGGCTTAGTGGAATGTTTCCCAACACCGTACAGCCCTTATGTACACTGAGAATCCACCTTGATGTTTGTCTTGGAAGAGAATCAATTGTTGCCTTACGCAAGGACGTAAGGCAAACCATAAGTCAAGGAATCAGGCAATAAATCTCGGAAGTCCCTCAGACAAAGGATGTAACAGGTCTTTTTGACACTGTTTTGAAAGGAAACCATCATTGGCTGCTAGCAGTGACTGTCGATCCCGTCTAATAGCGTTGTTCATCTCGATCTATAGATACGTTCATTTCATGCATACAGCGGTAAAACTACAATACATCTCGTTTTAGGTCATCGTCGGACCGCGTTGTGATCTGCTTTCGTTGGCGTAACATGGCTGACGCGTGTCCACAACACGTGGCCGGCGTCCATCATACTCGGAGTCGTGCCAGCAAAGGTCTGGGAATCTCAATGAGACATGTGTTTCGAATTGGGGGCCTCCGACTTCGACACCGACCATCCTCCTCTCTGCTTCTTCGTTGTACCTCTGTATTCGCATTTGCCGGTGCACACCGTCGGAGTGTAATGAATTACTATCAGCCTGGGAAGGACAGGGATTATATCCCGCTTGCGGACCATGCTTTGTGAGTCTTCTTCTGACGAGCTTCTCTTCGAATGTTACAACCGTGGTTATGTACTTTACGGGTGATACAGGATTGGCAACCTGCGCACAGCGGCGCTTGTCTCGCTCGACGGATCCAGTGAGCATCTTTCACGTATAGCTCTGTCAAAAGACAATTTACATACGCTCACCGGGGCAAAGTCGAGAGCTACTGTGTGCCGAACTTTGACTCGCCGTCTGTATTTGCGCGGATACTTGATAAGGATAAGGGAGGGCATTTTTCCATTATGCCTACTGTCCCATTTACAGTGAAACAAAACTATTTGCCTAGTTCTAATGTATGTATATATCTCTATTCTAATTATCATAAATATTAAGTTTCTTGCCTGCGTGCGCAGGTCTTGCAAACAAAATTCATGAATGAACAAGGCGTCGCAAGCATCACCGACTTCCTCCCTCGACCAAGCTCATCAGCCTCCACAAAACCACTTCTTCCTTGGCTCATCCGCCGCGTTGAATGCATCCGCGGCACCATGCCTCTCATGATGCAGTGCGCGCCCGCATTCAACTACGCGCGGGACACTCATTCCACTGAGATCGTACCAGACACTTCTATACCACCTGATCTCCAGCCAGAGATGTCGCCGCAGAAACACCAGGAGAAAGTCGTGTTTACGAGCAGCTCAGGCTTTGTCCTAGACCTGCGTTACGTCACCGAAAGCACATTGGACGCAGCGTGCATCCCGTCTGTCGAGCTTGGTACACTTGATCTGACGTCCAAAGGTCACAAAGGTCTCGCTGCGTACTCTGCGTTACAGCTTTCCGAGGGACAGGCCGTGACGTTTGTACTGCGCACGCCGCCTGAGCACGAGACAACAACTGCAGGGACTGGGACAAAAGCCGAGTTGGAGAGAAAGTTGACTGTAATAGGCCCGCTTGGACTTAAACCACGCACGGTCTACGATCCGTTCTTGACGAAGGAACTTTTGCATAGTTTACTCACAGTTCGGTTTGGTTCTGGTTTGGGATGATGAGTCGTTGACCTCGTGGTAGATCACGAACCGCTATTGGTACGAATGGATCCGCCAGTCGACATACACAGGCTCGTGGAAGGAGGCAGTTCATCGCAGTGCGCTTGCACTTAAGCTGCTGATTTATGAGCCGACCGGTGCGCTTGTGCCCTGCCTAGTTCATGTAGCTCGCTTGCTCGGGCTCATCCGTGAGTAGGTGCCGTCGTCGCCAGCCCGACGTTTTCCCTCCCCGAGTTTATTGGTGGAACCCGTAATTGGTACGTATCATTCCATCATTCTCACCCTTAACGATTTTCCATCTTCATACGACACTTATAAACATCATCATAGGGATTACCGGTAAGCGCACCAATACTAACCAAACCCACTAACCCAATGCTCACCGTCGTTACTCATCAAACAGGGCCTCCTGGATCCGCGACTCCTCATTCACACTCTATGCTCTCATCCGACTTGGATTCACACAGGAAGCTAACGGTACGTCTCTTCTCCCCTTCCTGTTTATCTTTTCCTTGTACACAATTCAACCGTATTTGAACAGCATACATGGAATTCATATTTGAACGCTTGCGCAACAAAAACCCGGACGGGAGTTTGCAGATTATGTATACCATCCACGGTGCGTATACGCATCCTGAGCTTTCTTCCACCCTTTCACCTTGAAACTCAATATTGCAATATAATCCATACTGACTTGTCTATCACGGATGGATGCCAACAGGCGGAAAGGATTTGGAAGAAATAGAACTATTACACCTCGACGGACATAAAGGGTCCAAACCCGTACGTATTGGGAATGGAGCTGCTGATCATGTGCAGATGGTTTGTGTTTTCTATCGTCTCGTTCCTTTCTTTCGCATCCAACTCGCTGACATTTATTGATCTGGCTGAATTGTAGGATATATATGGAGAATTGTACGTACCCGTCTTGTACCAACTCAGATACCGGCTCATGAGGAATAAACAATGCCACGTAGGATGGATTGTATCTACCTTGGACAAAAGGTTCGTCTGCGCAAGTCTTTGAGCACGCTCATGTTTACCTTTCCTCTCAACAACCAACCTCTCCGCTTCAATGTCGACAGTTTGGAAAACCGCTTGTAAGTCCCTCACCTGGTCTCAATCACGATCAACCCATCACTATGATATCCAGAGTTATGACGATTGGTGCGTCCGCGCTTTAATACCCTGTATATCTGCGCTTCATGTTGGTGTGCGTGTAGGGTTCTCGTCCGTGAATTGTGAGTATCTGTCTATTTTGTGATTTCGTTGGAGGGAGACGTGTTGACGTGCCGCTTGTTTGTAGAGTAGATTGTAAGTATTCGATCCAACACAGTTGATAGACATCCCTGACGGCCTCATCGTAGATGTGGTGGCGAATTTTAAAGAGCCTGACTTGTGAGTATCGGTAGCAAGCTTGCTCTATGCAACAGAGGACTGATTGCTTGCTCCATGGCAATAGGTCGATATGGTAAGTGTTTCCCTCGACATTCGTCACGTTGTCGAGGTCAAACGTTGATTCTATCACGACAGGGAAGTCCGAAACAAGAAGAGACATTTCACTTATTCCAAGGCTGGTGCCACGTCCTTTCCAAAGCACGTAGATTTACTGATACCCTCCACAGATCATGTTATGGTATGCTTCCTTTCTTGCCACAAGACAACTCATGCCCAACCAAACCTACATTCACAAAGGGTCGCTATCGACCGAGGTGCGCCCTTCTCCCTTTTCTCGCTGTCTCCTCTCATTCCTTGTCACTCCTCCTTCCTCCCTGCCCTGCCTCTCCCTTGTGTCTCTTTCCCTCTCGCCTTATTCCAATCCATCGACAAATCTAGGCCTGCGCCTCGCCGACAAACGCTCCCTCCCATGTCCCAACCGCACCCGCTGGCTTTCTGCGCGCGACGAGCTCTACGAAGAGATCATGAACAAGGCATGGAACAAAGAGGGTCAGTTCTTTGGGCAGAGTTATGAAGATACGGATGTGCTCGATTCGGCGGTGTTGATTATGCCGCTTGTGTTCTTTATGCATGGGGTGAGTTGGAGTGGTTGCTCTACCTTGTGATTTCCCCCTTTCTTTCTTCGTCTACTTTTTCATCTCGGTCTACGGAGGGCTGATGTACGCATGAAGTCCGACCCGCGGTTTATCAGCTCGTTGAAACAGATTCTAAAGTCCCCGGAACGAGGAGGGTTGACGTCTAATGTATGTCCTTAGTTTCTCTTGTCCGTCTATAACATCTAAGATGAGTCGGGCGTATAGAATCTCGTCTATCGGTACGATGTGACCAAGTCGGAAGACGGTGTTGGTGGGGAAGAGGGAACATTCTGTCTTTGCACACTCTGGTGCGTCGTTTGTCGTCTATGGCCCTGGCATCTTCAGTTCAAATGGATCTGTACTGATCTGGGCATTGGGATGTAGGTGTGTCGAGGCGCTAACGCGGGCTGGTGAGTACGATAAGGCGCTTCTCGCGCGCTCTGTCTCGATGTTCGAGGTGCGTCGATGTCAGAGAGGATACCAGTATGGCGTTTATGAAGGGCTAATACAGGACTTTTTGATGTATCTTAATCATGTCGGGCTATGTACTGAGGAGATTTCGGATGCCGGCGAAGCGTAAGTTATCTGTTACCTCTCTCCTTCACAAGCCTGCCTGACAAGATGTCTAGCCTAGGTAACGCGGTCCAAGGATTCACGTATGTCCACATATACTTCTAAGTGGGGGGAAAGAGTTACTGACAACGGATGGTCCAATGTTCAGCCATGTCACTCTCATATCTGCGGCATACAACCTCTCGAGGACGCTGGACAAAGTTAAGCGGCACGACTACTAATACTCACTTTAAGGAATCCATTTGCTATCAAATGTGATTTGCAATGTTGTATCACCATCTCTAAATGTATCTGGTCAATGAGCAATTCTGATTAGTCTTTACTTGATATTGTTGTTTAGTCGTTAAGTACCTGACTGCTTCCCAGCTCTGAGAGCCTCATGAGACCAGTGAATGGCATCTCAGTCTGTCCCTGATGGAAAGGGCAACTATTGGTTGCACCTAATACAGTAATAATATCCTATGGCATGTCGACGTGATACTCCTATAGATAACATGTTGGCATGTGGACAGTGAGTGACCACATCCTTGACAACACAACCCCGTCAGTGTCGAAGAAGGAACAACGATCAGAGAAACAGAAATAATTAAAGCTTGGAAGACAAGGCAAGACAAAAGAGAAGTAACAAACTTGTAATGGAGATATGGTGCAACGTAGTTACAAGTTCAACAGAAGTTCACAGTGTGAATTTATGTAACAGAGCTCTCCATCTTTCCTGTTCTATGTTACTGTCTTTGTGCGACGGCATGACACCCGCCGCTGCTTAATTACTATTATATTATGTAATGACTATGGAAGACTAGGTACTCACCTGGCAGAGAAAGATTTAAAGAAACCAAATCTGAGGATTCCCTATGCCCTACCACAAATATACCCCTACAGTATGCCTACAGCTTCCAGAAAAAAAACCATGAGAAAATAAGAGATCAACATGAATATGGAAATCCTCTATCAAACACATTGATCTCAGATGGTGAGGTGAGGTAGGTAACCCTGATCAAGGGCCACCCAAGGATATAGTACGATGGATGGGAAATGAGAAGCTGTGGCAACAATGTGTAACAACAAGCAATAATGAGTGATGACATGCAACAAGAAACTGTTGACAATGAAGTAGTCATGGGCAAATTGATATTGTGAGTTGAGCCATCAACCTAGATTTTGTTCATAGAAATGTATTACAATGCTCTTACAGTGTTCAGTTGAGCATGCCATCAATCAGCTATGATCATTGGGGACTACTTAAGCTCTTGAAAAACATATGAGAGTAGCTAGCAAATAATCAAGGCTGCATACTCAATGATCCTATGCATCTGAGACAACTGGACCTGTGTTGATTCTAACAGTTTGATAGGACTCCAGAATCGTATTGAAGTCATTCCTGAAGTTCAGGGTATTGCTTCAAAGAGACATAGTTATCATGAACATAGGTTTTTGCAATATCAATGGGTGTTAGTCCTTCTTCATTTTTATCTGTTCTGTTCCATCCTCTGTCTAACAAAACCTTGAGAAAATCTACTCCTTCATCATCACATCTTGCATTGACTGTTGCAACATGAAGTGCATCAGGATCATTAGCACCCTTGTCCAGAAAATATTCTGCAATGGCACAGTGACCACATCTCACTGAAAAAATCAAGGGTGTCCCAGATATATGAGGTCTATTCATGAGAGAGGGTTCTCTTTCAACAAGGGCCTTTACACCTTCCAAATTACCACTTTCCACAGCCACATACAGAAGGGTGTTGCTATTATAGCTATTCTGCCAATTGATATCCATTCTATGATTCAAAGCAAAATTTATGTTTTCCTTGTTTTCACACATAGCAATGTAAGCAGGCAGTTCATTCTCCATCTCAAGGATGTCAGGCAGACTCCACTTCAGAAGAAATTTGCTTAAAACATGGTGTTTATGAGTAATGGCAGCCCTCAAAAGATCCCACATCCTATTCTTCAGCTCCATCTGGCGATTTTTATTCTGCACATATGTAAGACAATTGAATAAAGTGGGAGGTTGCTCTAATAGTGTAGGTAAGCTGAATTTTGTGATGGCTTCAATGAATGTAACTTCTGGGCTCTGTATGAAATCATCCTCTGTAGTTGATGGTGATCCCAGGTCTGCAATTCTGTTCAAGGCAAATAAAGCTGCAGGATGAAACAAATCATGTCTTAATCCTGGATATACATAAAAATACCCCTTATTTTTATCAAATTTATATTTCAATAGCCCCAACATGCCCTCAAAGATGATTTCTTTGACTGAGGAGTTTGATGAGTGGTCTAAAAGCCATTTCAAAGTGTCACATGTAAAGTGGCCACTTGTCCCATAATCAAATGGGGAGTGTTCAACATTATTATGGAATATGGTATCATATTCCTTGTCTTTCAGAGACTTCGGGAATAGAGTTGACCACTTTATGTGTGGAGCTCTTTCACACCCAGAAAAAATTGACCACAAAAAGTAGAAAGCTTGTCTTAAAGCTTGCTTTGCAGCATAGAAAACAAACACTGCAAGTTGGGCTAGGCGGAAAAGGAAGGGGAGGCGATAGGGGCAGTCAATGCAGATGATAGCAATAATAGAAGTGCCCAGATAGATTGAAAGTGTAATCAATGTTATAGAAAGAACCACATAATATATAGGGGAGGAGAATTGAGAGACATAGAGGGCTAGTCCCACAAGAAAGGCAGCAACTGAACTGTGAAGGATCATAGGAAGACTCTCAATGATACCACTGAGTCCCCATTTCTCAAGACCTTGGAAACGGAAATGCCGGGTGAGAGCACGAGTTTTAGTACCCCCAGAAATATTTGATGTATATGCCTGTCAATATCATTAGTCTCGAGGTAAAGTAAAACACTTGTTCACAAACTTGAATCCATTGCTTGGCAAGGACGGTGAGAAGTGCAGTTGATAATGACAATGCAAGGCTGGTGAAGAACAATCCATTCACCCAATGATCAGTTGAACTGGCAGTGATGCTCCCTGGGCCCAGAGGGGCTGTTGGTACAGTAGTAGTATTTCCCCCAGCTCTCAACAGCTGATTAGTCTCTACAAGGAGGGAGGCCATAATCTGTGTATTATCTGGTTGCAATGCTTGAGATGTCTGAACCACAAATGTTGTGACTACAGCTGAGAAAAGAGCTGCCTGATTTGTATTTTAGAAACAGTGGAGAAGGATAGTTTGGGGATTCTCACGAAGACTAGGAAGGTATCTGTGATGTTTTGATACCCTTTTATCATGTCTGCATCATAGTACTCTGCTTCATCAAGATACACATTCCACACCCGAGCATTCTCATCGAAATCCTCTCCTGGCTTATCTGGGACATACTTTTGCTTATAATCATACATTCGATTTGGAACACCTGCTTGATGATTGACATCTTGGCTCTCGGCCTGACCGTGATTTGTGCCAGTCATTCCTAGTCGCATAAGATCCGTCGATGGTAACATGGTAGGTCAATGCAAGTTTGAACAAGGACAAAGAGATAGTATGAAAGGGTAATCGGAATCCAGCACATGGGCTTTTATAGATTTTCACATAGCTGTCAATCATAGACCCGGGTAAGTAGATCGGTATCCATAATGGAAGTGTCATAGATTCTCCACACAAGCTGTCTACCCCGAGTCGCTGAGCTTTTGCATTTGTCAGATCGATTATAACTGAAGCAGTCACACCCACCATCTTTCCTCTCCTTTACAAGACTAACTCTCCCTCGGACTTGTGCATGATCAATCTTACATCGTCAAGGTCTTCTGCCCCAACGGACAAGCGGATCAGACTCGTAGCTTTCTTATTCATCTCTCGGTTTACTACTGCTCACGCGGCCTTGACAGGTCATTTATCATTGACCCGTCTCTGACTTCGCTGTTCTTCCAACACTTGTACTTGGAAACACTCTTGTCTCCCTTCAAACTCAAACTCATATAACGAGACCCTACTGCGCGTGTCCATCCGAAAATTACTGTCCATGCTCCCTCGCCATTGACCACTATGCAGCACGGCATGCACTAGACCCCCGTTCCCTCCGCACCTAGTCTCTCTTCTAGAGAACACTGGCTCGGGATCAGCCGCTGTCGGCGGACGCGTTGCTTCAAGATGAAACGGGGGCAGAGTCGGAGATTTTGAATGAGTCCAGGAGCAGAGATGGTATGAGGCTGGGAGGAAGAGCACATTACCGTTTGGCTTTCACAGAGTACGGATGTTTCTTTTGAATCTGTTTCTGTGCTACTAATTTCCTTAAATGCGGATTCGCTTTTCTTCCTTCTTGCCTTGCCCTCCTATCTCAATGTATGCATGTATTCGATTCAAGTCCTTCCATCTGCATGTCTTTTTGTTTGTCACAGATCTGTCACTTTCTGTTGGCAGGGCCAGCCTGTTGTTTCATTGATTGTCATTTCCTCCCGTGGATCTACCGGCGTCTTGCTGTTCTTTTTATATCATTTGTTCCATCTGTCTTTGTTGCGGACATATCCACTTATTCCTTGTTTTTTGCTCCTCAGTTACTCTTAATCCTGTCTTGTCAGTCAGCTTCCATTCACTGGCTTTTTGACATCATCCGTTAGCCTGTGCTTCTTTCATTTCTTTCTTTCTCTTTGTCTTTTACGCTTCCATGCACTGACTGATTGTTTCTCTTCAAACACCAATTAAAGACCAAGTTATCGACTCGCTCTATTCCCTCGATTTCACATTCACCCGCAATATCGACGTTAACATCGAGATCCCGAGGAAACAGTGCCAGATACTGCGGTCACATAGACATTTTTACATTCCCGCTCTTCGCATCTGCATCCGCAGTCGCATTCTTTGTCTTTACGCTCACGTCCGAACCACAAACCACAATCACGACGCCTGACCACAACGACATGTCCTCATACTTGTACCTCAATACTGCCAGAGTTTCCTCCGTACCCTCGATCCTCTGACTCCAGACAATTACATCCACTTGATCATATCACTATCACCATGTGATGCAGGCACGTTAATACTCGACATGACAGCCTACGATGCGCTGCAGGTCGGCTGAGAGTGCTCGGTCGCCCTGTCCCTGGCTCTAAGTTAATTTTCCGAGGAGGAGTAAGAATTAGAGAGGACTGGGGCGATCTTGATGATGTCGTAATGGCAGCGCTACTAACAGCCTGTTCCCACTAGATCGTGCCGACTATTAGCTGTGAAGGACTGCCTGCTCCTGAGTGACGACGGCATTTGGGCATGCCTGATACTGACCGCGAAGTGGAAGGTGTTAAGACAGGACAAAAATGAGGAAGGGGGGGGGGGAGGATGTTCTTGATATATTCAGTCCTGACGTGTTTTTTCTTGGGGTTCTACTCTCGTCCATCGTCAACGTGACCTGGGCCAGTCATATTCTACGTCATTGATGTGCTGATGACGCATCCAATACTTTGTACTGCCCTGAAGTGTGAAAATGGTGCTGACGACGATGTTGACTCAATTGGGCAGGTTATCTTTTTTAGACACGGTTAGTATTGTCTCCCCCACCTAAACTATTATAATGTTTTATTCGATGTTGAGAATCAGGATGCACAGATGCCGGGTCGGTCCCATGTCAATTATTCTGTGCCGTCTATATATGGACATCGCATCAGCGCACATATCCTCATCATGGGTGCTGCGCATCTGAGGACGCCGACAATGTAGATATCTGCCGTCTTTGGCTGCACGCTAAGAGGAGATGAATCTACCTCGCGCGAGATCATATTCAGATACAGATCCACGAAAGGCATCCCCAGTTGCAATTTTGTTCGACAGAGAGTGGGAAAGAACATACAAAAATGAGAAAGGACAAACACACATTGATATTGCAAAAGCCTATGGCCTCCAAGCTTGGGAGCAGGATTCTCTAGTTCAGCAGCAATACCAAAACCATCATAGAGATTCTGGAGTCTTATCAAACTATTGTAGTACGAAGTACAGTCAATGCCTCAGTCTTTGGGAAAAGAACTCTTTAGTTAACCTGTAGTACGAAGTACAGTCAATGCTACAGGTAATGAATAAGCGATAGGTAAACGGATAGAAGTAAGTAACGTACCCTCAGTCTTTGGGAAAAGAACTGAGGGATTTCCTAATCCGGATGATTACTATGTGCCCCCAATCCAGTGGTGGCTTGCAGAACTGTATAGCTTGATTGTCAACGATCGGGCCCAGAAGTAGAGTGAGTAAGGAGTAATGACAATGCCACAACCCAAAGCGGAGAGTCTATTATAACACTCCCCCAGACTAGAGCGTCGGGTCGAGGCCAAGCAGACCAATCATATGAGAGTGAACGTGGCGAGAAAGAGATTTAGTGAAGAGGTCGGCCGGATTGTCGGAGGAAGGAATATGTTTGACGTCAATGTCCCCCACCTTCACGCGTTCTCGGATGTAATGATGACGAATGTTGATGTGCTTGGCGCGGGCATGCCCTTTTGTATACTGGGCCAGGAACAAGGCCGGGGAATTGTCAACGCGGAGTACGGCGGGTAGGGTCTGTGGTAGATCACCAGTTGTGCATCCACATGGCCTGCTGGGCCCCCCTAGTCAGAGCCATGTATTCGGCTTCAGTAGTCGAGAGGGCAACCGTGGGTTGACGTTTAGAACTCCAGGAAACAGCTCCAGCCATAGTGAATACGTATCCGCCGGTCGAGTGACGGGTGTCGAGGTCACCTCCGTAATCAGCATCCACATACCCAACAGGCTTTAGATCCCCCCCACGTTTATAGATGATGCGGTAATCCAGCGTCCCGTTCACATACTGCATCACGTGGGCGAGTGCCTTCCAGTGAGCAGGTCCGGGATTGCTCTGGAATCTCGCTAGGAGACCAACTGCATAAGATAAGTCAGGTCGCGTGGCTGCCTGAGCCCACATGAGTGACCCAAGGGCTTCCCTATAGGGTTTGTCCTTCATGAATAGCTGATCTTCGTCGCTCTGAGGGAATTTGGACTCTGTAAGGACTAGGCCAGCGGGTAGAGGTGTACTCCAGGGGTTTGAGGACTTGAAGCCAAACCGTTCCAGCATCCGCTCTAGATAAGATTGTTGTGAGAGATGGATATTGCCCGTATCAGTGTCTCTGTCAAAGCGGACGCCTAAAATGTACTTAAGTTCCCCCATGTCCTTGACCTCGAACTTAGAGCCAAGTTCCTTTTTGGCCAATTGAGAACCTTCCTGAGTTGTTGAGGCTCCCAAGACATCATCATTGTAATTGTCTGTAATAGTGTGTTCATTCACTCTTTGTCTGTATTGGACGCAGCTATTGGCTCAGGAAGCAAGGTATCCTAGTTCATTGTATGCCTGGTCAAGGTTATACCACCAATTGTGGCTGCCCTGCATGAGGCCATAGAGGGTTTTCTTGAGATGCAATACCTTCCCCTCCCTCTCATGGAAACCCGGTGGGGGCGTCATGTAAATGGTGTGCTCAAGCTTACTGTTCAAGTAGGCAGAAACAAAGTTGACTTGCCACAGATGCATTCCTTTTGCCGCTGCAATAGCCACAGTCATCCTCATTGACTCCAGGCAAACCACAGATGCATACGTCTTGTCGAAGTCTTTCCCTTTTACCTGCGTATACCCCTTTGCCACCAATTGAGCCTTCCTCTTCACAATCTCCCCTTCTGCATTATACTTGTTTGCAAACACCCACATGCAGTCCACCACTTTCTTCCCCGCCAGTACATCCTTGATCCCAACCACATCCCAGACTTCCTTCTCCACCATTATGGCTAACTTTGCATCCATGGCTGGGACCCAGAGGTCAGGCCTCTTCATGGCTTCCCAATAGCTTCTTGGAGCGGTGTCTTCACAAGAATCTCCCATCAAGGCCAGGGACGCAAATGCAGTGGTTGTGTCAGGTCCCGCTGACGACGGGGGCTCAGCTACACTGGCGAGTCCTTACTAGGCGAGCTCGGGAGGCTAAGTACGGTCCGGGGCTTCGTGGAAGCTCCGGGTACAGCTATGAGTGGTCCGGGGAAAATCCGGACGCTCCGGGGTACGAGTAGTAACGCGCGCGAAGTAGAAAGTGCTCCGGGTAAGGAAGCACGGAGGCAGGAGGACAGGTAAAGAAACGGAGAGAAAAAGGAAAGGAGAATGAGTCACGGAATGGAACGAGGCATGGAGACGGGAGACAAGAGACGAGAGACGAGAGACGAAACCGGAGAGAGAGAGAAGCAAGGGAATAGATTGAGATTGAGATAGAGACAGAGGCAGCGACAGAGACACAGAAATACGGAGAACTACGGTTAATATCAAGACTACTTCACTTGTATGCTATCCTACGGTTTATGTACTACCCTTCCGCTAAGTCCCGGGTAGGATTCTAGCCGGGACTGGGACATCTGATTCCTCCGGCTAAGTCCCCGGACTGGCTCCCAGCCCTGGGGTCGTGACAGTGGTCGGGGCGTGTTGGCGCGGATTACGGCGGGCCTGTGTCGGGCAGGTCGGCGGTCGTGCTGCGTAATGGTGGCGTCCCTTGGCGCCACAGAAGCGGGTGGCATTGTGACGTGCCGACGGTTCGCGGGAGGAATGTTGTGGAACATTATGTGATGGCCGGGATGCCGGGGGTCCGGTTGTGTCCGGTGACAGGGAAGCCTTGGGGTGACGTGTTGGCCGAGATGCCGGGGTTCGGTGATGGCCGGGGATCTGTTCGGAGATGGCCATGGGTGTTGCCGGTGCAGCGTTGGGAGGTTGTTGGCAGTCCCGGAGGTGTGCGAGGGGTGCGAGGGAGGTGTGTGTCGGGGCCGGGGTTGCGTAAGGAGGTCCGGAGATGGCGGGGTCGTGACATTACCCCCCCTTCAGCGTCGAGACCCTTCGAGACGGGGGCCGTGGTGGCGGTGCCGTGGGAATTCGAACCCGAAGCTAGTGCTGGCACGGAAGTTTGTGGAATTGAAGTCAAAGACGTATGGCGGCCGTCCAGAAGGTGCTCCGGGGGGGATAAAAGGAAGCTCACTGCAGTTGGTTCTTCATACTGCCATGTCCTCACCCAGCTCACCCTCTGCTTCTCCTACTCCCCCCTCCTCCGGCGATGATCGCGTGGCGTCCTGGGAGGCGTACGAGGTGCGCTGGGCTGCTTTCGATCGGCGCTGCGACGCGCGCGAGCTGTCGGAGATGCTCCGCCAACGTGAGTAGGGCGCTCCCCCGGTATCCGGTACTAACCCA